>JAQZBX010074963.1:0-14671 GCA_029593785.1 Cabassous unicinctus
TTATCTAGCCCTTTAGAGAAGAAGTTTGCTTACTCCACCAAATTGAACATATCCAAGAATTTGTTGTCTAAATACATTTCCCTTGGGAAAAACAGAAGTACATTCCTTGGCTAGAGTAAATTGGTACAAGTGTTGAATTCCAGGAGAATGAGATTAAATGTCCTTTGTGAGATCCTAGCTATTTATAAAAAACATGGGTGGATTCTGTTAACCATTTCCTGTCTATTTTAATGACATGAATAATTTAGGCACTGATGTTTGGTGATGAGAACTTATTCCTTCCTTAGAAGATGTTGTTGTTTTGACAAAAAATAGACATTTACCTCTAAGGAAACTATGCTGTACATTCAAAACCCTTTTGTCATCATCATCAAACTGTGCTTATTTTACTATTAAAGAGTGCGCTGAATTTACAAATAAATATGCTGGATTGGACAGGTATCTGAATCCACATTCTGTTAAAACCTTACAAATATGTCAACAAAGACTTCTCCCCACCAAAAAAAAAAAGTCGTAAACCAACAAAAATAAAAAGAATTGGAGAGTAAAAAGCAGTAACAAAATCTGAGAAGTTGAAAGTACATGAACAAATGCTTAGTTGATTTAGTAGACTACAGGTCGTGGACATCTAAGCTGGCAGTGTGGGAAGTCATTCAACAAGTCCAGCTCCACAAAGCCTCAGAAGCTGGAGGCACCAGGCTAAGAGTTAATAACCAGGAAGCATTCCGCTTGCACTTTCTCACCATTTTAGGAAGATAGTGCATATTATTTGTTTTGATCTATGTGATTTATATGTCTGAGTCTTGCTTATTTCATCAACAAAAATTTGTATAATGATGGAAGATACATCTATCCAAATATTCCTTATATTTATTCTGGATCTATCCTTTACCAACATTTGAATTTAATAAAATAAATATTTCTAACACCAAACCAGAAAACTCACACCCATTTGAAAGTCTGGGACTATTCTGTACAGTGTGATCATTCAAATATGTCATGTTTTTAAAGACTCACAAAATTAAATTGTATTTTGAAATTTCATGTCTATAAAATTGTCTAATCTTTCAAAGGTAAAGTGATTTTTAGATGCAGAGGACAGCCAGGAAGCTAGTTCTACCTTAGAGGAGATGCTAAAAAAATAAACCCTTTATTTAACTATGGCTCTTAGCTTACCACAGACACTGAATGAGCCTGGAAATATCTTTAAAACTTTGATCTGTTTTGCTTGGTGACACAACAAGCATTATCAAGTCACCTCAGGACAGCTCAGTTTTCTAAACTGCATCATCATTCTATTTTCTTCTGTGTCTGGGCTTCATACCTTCAAAGATTCCGTGATTTCTAACCATTTTTTCCAATATCTCTTTCAATTTCACAAGAACATCAGATTTTATTTCTTATTGGTAGAGGACAAGAGAGGTGCAAATACAGCTGCTTCAGTAAAAGTCCCCTCCTCAACCCCTCAATTAATACTAAACAAGTGTGTGGATTAGATAATTAAAAGGAAATAATCTTCCTCTTAGTATAAATTCAATACTTTCTATTCAAGTCATTTGGTGCTGTTTTAAGGATGGTCAAATTCGTATTGATAAAATAAGGGATGCTTATGCAAGACAAGGAACTGGACACAGCTTCAAAAGTTTGCACAGCTCATCAGGACCCACTTGAACAGTTGCCAGTTTTTATGTGATTTTAAAATATTTTTAAAGACATAAGTTTATAACTTGCATGTCGGTTTGGAAAACTCTCTGAGTCAAAAACAAGTTAAAATTTAATGTAAACCATAGACCTTGGTTAATAGCAATGCTTCAATATTTGTTCATCAGTTGTAACAAATGTAATACACTAATGTGAGATATTATCAATAAGAGAAAGTGTGAGACGGGGAGGGAGTATACGTTCAATGTAACTTTTCTGTGATCTAAAACTTCTTTAAAAATAAAGCTTATTATATGGGAAAAAAATAATGTGAACTTAGTGGACTAAAAGTAGACCTAATATATTAGTGAAAAAAGTGTGAACAGAGCTTAGGATCTGTGAGAATTAATGTGGGGGAGAAAGCTGTTCAATGGGCAGGGATTCTATGCTTCTGGTTGTATACTGCATTTAAATTAGCATTCACAATCTTGAAACATATCTATAAAATGAGCAGTGGTTTAATTAGGATAACACCAGCTGCAGTAATGAATAAAAACAACTTTGTAAGGGCTTAATGTAATAGAAATTTATTACTCTTTCACTGAACATGCCAGTGCACATGCTCGTGGAGTTGTAGACGTCTGTTCTGTCCTCTCATTAGGGAGCCTGCTGACGTTGGTTCTGCATTTTTAATTGCTGGCTTCCCAGGCTGTCCTATGCCTTGCAGAGGAGGTGATAGAAAAGGAAAGAAAATGTGGAGATGACACGCCCCCACGCTAGGAATGACCCACACTCATTCTGCTCACATGATCCCACCAAAATGCAAAGGAGCCTGGGAAGTAAAAACCTTGGGTAGGAAGCTGCATCCTACCATCGACGCTATACCAAGGGTTGGAAACTATGGTCTTGGGTCAAATCCAGTCTGCTGCCTGCTTTTATACTGCTTACAAGCCATTTATATATTTAAATGGTTGTTCTGTAAGTACCTAAATAATGTCCTCTATTTTGCCTCTTGTTCCACAAAGTCCAAAATATTTACTCTCTGGAACATGACAGAAAAATTTGCTGACACTTGCCTACACTATGGAAGAATCTTGAATATTTGGGAGACAAATTGCAATAGTCCACCCTTCTAGCCTTGAGATTATTAAGGTGGACTCCTTCCCACCTATGGAATTCTTAAACCTCTTCCTAAAAGAACCGCTTTAAGTGCCAGACTGATAGGAGAGCAAGGATCTCTTCCCTCCATTCCAGACAGAGCTCCTCATGATCTAGAAGATCATAAAATACACACGTTATCAGCCCACCTTAGCCTATTTCCCCATAGTCATTAAAAATGTTGAAGCAGAGACAGGATAAGCCCAGCAAACGTCACCATCCATCAGGAAGAAAAATGGGAGGCACACAGCAGTAACGTTACAGAAATAAAGAAAAAACACTGTGGGTGCCCTCTGACCTAGCACTAGGAGTATTTTCTAGAGTAGGGCTCCCTCGTCCATTTGTTCTCTGCAACATGCCCCTCCTCCTCCGCTCTGCCTTCTGGAAGGCTTTTCTTTAAATAGTTTCTGTGGCCGCATCTGAAGCAGGCATTAGGAAATAGTACCCTCAGTGGGCTTCTTAGACTTCCCAGCCCATTTCCTGCTCATGCAAGTTTGGGTATTCAAGGGTTGTTTTAAAAAGTTCAAACACTCAAAGAACTTTTTTTGGTTGAGCTCATGGCTTCTTCAGCAATACACCTCCCTTCAAAAATCTGAAGGCCCCTAAATTGAGGGTGCCAGGTAAAATACTGGCCACCCATTCAAATTTCAATTTGTGATAAATGATAAATAATGTTTAAGTATTCCCATGCAATATTTGCTATAATAAATATAGACTATAATATTCAAAACATACTAAAACATTATTTGCTGATTATCTGAAAGTCAGATCTAACTGGGCATCCTATGTTTTTATTTGCTAAATCTGGCAGCCTTGTCCTGAATTCTTTGTTGCTATGTCTCAATAACAATCCCCAAAGTTCTTTTTAGGTATTAACCTCAAACCTGATTCATTCTTTGGATTTTTTTGGAAATTTTTTGTTTTGTTTTGTTTTTTTAACTTTTTATTTTGAAATAATTTCAAACTTACAGGACAGTTGCAAAAATAATAAAAAAAAAAAAAAACAATACAGAGAATTCCTATATATTCCCTACCCAGATATCCAGATTTACCAACTTTGAACATTTTGCCACATTTGTTATATCATTCTTTTTTTTCTACATTTTTAAGAAGTTTTAGATTACGTAAAAGTTACATCAAGAAATAGGGGATACCCATATACCTCACTCCCTTCCCCTCTCACATCTTCCCTTATTAATAACATATTTCATTAGTGTGGTACATTTGTTACAATTGTTGAAAAAATACTGAAGCATTGCTGCTAACCATGATCTATAGTTTACGTTATAGTGTACACTTTGCACTGCACAATTTTATAGGTTTTGACAAAATGTATAATGGCCTGTGTCTGTCATTGCAATATCATGCAGAACAATTCCAAAGTCTCAAAAATGCCCTATGTTATACCTATTCTTCCCTCTAACTGCCCTCAGAATCTCTGGTGACCACTGTCTTTATATCAATGTTACAAGTTCTTCCATCACTAGTAGAATAATAAGTCTACTTTGGTCCATAATTGTATTCATCCCTTATGTTTGTTCATTCCTCAATCTTGAGGATTTGCAGATGGTGATGCCCACTCTGCTTCCAACTGAGAAGGGGCTTAGATCCTATGGGGCAGATGAATGGAACTATCTTGCTTGCAGTTGTAGATACTCTCTGTTTTTTGGGATGATTGTCCATCATCATCATTTTGGTAGCTGTCCTGGGCAAGTCTGATGAACTGCAGAGTAGATACTGGCTGAAACTCTGCTGAGATTCAGGGCTCAACCAGCATATGGACTGACTGAAGATCTGAGTCTCTGGAACACATATTAAATGGGTATAGTGTTAATTATAGATTCAAATAAAAGGGGCAGAAGAACCATGTGTAGGAAAATTTAAAATGAGTCTAACTCTGTTACACTGGGGAGATAGGTTATATATTCCAAAGTAAGGCCCACTGACAGGGTGCTGATTTCCTGGGGTTTCTGCCCTGCCTATAGTGTCCAGATGTCTCTAGAGCATTCTTTGGATTCTTAGTCCCAGTAGCTCTCCCTTTGAAGTTTGTGGCAGCTACATTGCTACTGTAACAATAGGCCAAGTGAGAAATTCCATACTTAATATGATCTTTGATACAGTGCTGAGTCTTAATGGGTCTTTGAGACTAAAGCTTTTTCAAACTCAATCTTCCCACTTGGACACTGAAAGCTTTTGCAACCCAAGCCCCAAATCCTCACACAGTTTTTATTCTCATCTATTTATGCTCTCAATCAAGCCAATTATTGCCTGAGCTCATCTCTTTCCTTGTAATAAACTTGCTAAATTCAGTAAATGACAGCCAACATAAACTATTAATATCTGACTTTTTCCAACCTACTTTCCCCCCTACAGGCTTAGCAAACAAGTAGTCAGCCTTCCAACTTATTACAGGCAATGTTTAACCAAATGTTTTGCCATGCAGAATGTGCTTCTGTATTTTTTTCTGCCTCCAGCCTCAGTTTCCTCTTCAACTACTGCCTGACTACTAAAACTGTGTAACATCTATTAGGTTTTTATTATAGCAGCACTCCTCTGCATATAGCATTGTACAATTTAAGGTAATGCTAGCTGATCTGCAAAAGAATCACATAAACTTAGTGACTTGAAACAAGAGAGTTTATTTCTCACTTATGTAATGGTTACCTGGAAATACTTCATCCAGAAGACTTCAGTGGGTGAGGAAAGTGCTGCTGCTTTATCCAATCCCTTAAGGAACCAGGCTGATATAGGTTACACAATCATCAGTAATAATAAAATGGTTGTCTTGGGCATTAGCATCCAGGAGGCAGAAGGGATAAAAGAATGAAGAAGGCACATGTGCTTCTTCCATTCTTGGCCAAGAAGAGGCATTCATTGATCACTCCCTATTATATTCTAGTAGAGTGAGATAGTCAAATGGCCCATTTAGATGCAAGGAGCCTGAAAAAAATAGTTGCTGGTTAGGCAGATGTGGAAGGAAAAATATGAACTTCTGATGAACAGCTGGTGTTGTAGGCTACAAAAGGTAAACAGATTCTCCTCTCTCATCCTAAATAGTCATTTGCAACAAACACAAATATTTATGAACATCTGCTACTTGTAAGGTACTGCAATGGGTGCTAGAAACACCAAAGATAAATGAGACGCTATGGCCCGTACAGGACATCAGTTATGTTTTAGAAAATATATTTCTTTTCCTATATTTCCCCCATGGAAAGATTTATATGACTATCCCTCTAATTTAACATATGAAATTATATATTTTTAAGTAATTGAGAATAAAGTTCTTAGGAATAAGCAAAATAATCTCCCTAGAAAGAAAGCATAACTCATCATAGCATAAGTTATTGTCTATGAACGTTTATGATAAAAAATACCTTTTACAGTGAACACGCAAAATTTTTCATGAAATACAATTTGACTTTTCCACATTGAAGAAATTCAAGTGATATCACTCAGCACTGATTTAAGCCCTATTCATTTGTATCATATATGAAGAGTAAACCTGCTAAGTTTTTATCAAGGAAGAACATGCTGATGTGTGCCTCTGAGGTGTGGAATCTTATGAAAAGCATTTCAGATGTTGAAGGGCTGAGAGACCCCAGATTCTGTTAACTTTCTTTGTTTCTCTGCTGTCCTGAGTTTCAAGACATATACAATATATTCATTATAATAATATCATGAAAATCACTTTCTAAAATTCAAGCGAGATTACAAAGTCCATACAGACAATATGTAAACCATTTGAAAGCAGAAATTATGACTTAGAATCCATGACTGAATTTATATTTCTTCAGAAATAATGCGATTTAATTGCAGTTAATCCTTAAGTCTTGCCACAACAGTGATAAAGAACTCTCATGCCAAGTGGGAAGAAACATCTGGGGGTGAAATGTAAGGGAAAACTCTCGGATCTAAAATTAAAATTTAAAAACAACCCTGCTGACTCTCTTGCATGAATCAACTCTGATTGTCCTCCAGTAATTAGGGCATGAATTTTTAAGTTATTTTTCCAGTCATGTGAATGAGTTTGTAATGGTCTATCCATTTCCCCTCATCTGTTTCCCCTTTGTGTCCGCAGTCTAAACATATCCACATTTCTGAAATGACCCTTAGATGTAGGTGTCAGATCTGTGGCTATAAAATAATAATAATCTTGCCTACAGAGGGAGGACACCCACAATTGTGGTCCATGTAAAATAATCTCTAAAGTGCAAGGCCATTTGGCTCAGTCTCTATAATCCTCGGGAACAAATGAATGACAACAACAGAGCAAACATTTGGCCAGGCCCTGTTCATATACTACAGCATTTATTCCAAAAATCTCTTTTAAAACCAAACTGTAGGCAGGGCATTGTTTTAACCGAAGGATTTGAGGGAGTGAGATGTTTTCTCTGGGTTAATAGGAAGCTGACCCAGAAGTGAACTAAAGCAAGAAGCATGATTTGGCACCTAGAAAAGAAGCTTTTCAGACCACTCAGCCAGAGTCCATCTTTCCATTGCCAGGTTATAAAAACAAGGATTCTAAGAGTTACACAGGTGCTGCTGATAGCCTAATTATAGCTGCCAAGTCAAATGAGTCTTCTCCGCCAGAGTTGGTTCAACTTTACAAAGCCTTGACTCAGTTATAAAAATACAACCTCCCATTAGCAGAAATATTATGCAAAATGTACAACTCAATGCTGTATAGAGCTTAATGCCTCTGAAATTTACCAGTTAACTTTGTACCTTCCCAGATTAGGTAACAATAACATTGCCCAGGTATCCACAGATAAATCCGCCTTTAATAAAAGTACTATCAGGCTAAAACAGGGTTTCTCAACCTCAGCACTATTGACATTTTTGATCAAACAATTCTTTTTGTGAGGGAACATCTTGTACATTATAGGATGTTTAGCAGCCTCCCTGAACTCTATCCAATAGATGCCAGTAGTATACCATCCTAGTTATGACAATCAAAAATGTCTCCAGGCATTACCAGATATCCCCTTAAGGGGAAAAAAATCTCCCTTGTTGAGAACCACTAGTCTAAAATAAGCTTCCTGCACAAGACAGCCTACATAATTTGTGAAGCCCAGTGCAAAATGAATCTGTGGGTCCCTTGTTCAATATTTATTAAGAATTTCAAGATGATTGAAGCAAGGCATTAAACTAAGCACAGGGTCCTTCTTGGCATGAGGACATGCCATGGGACAGCACAAGCTCAAGAAGTAGGCAATTGATTCTCCATTATTCCACTCCCATTCCTCAACATCACAATGCTAACCACACACATTTTTGTAGCACTTTATAACTTACAGTGTTTGATCTTATAGCTTTCAATACTCCCACATGCTTTCCCATGTTATGCATTAGGTACTTGCTTTACCATCATCTTAATTCCAAACCCATTATCTCCATACTATCCTGTTTACCATCTTTTCAGCTGCTGTCTTAGTTTGCCTGGTTGTATTGACAAATATCATACAATGGCTTGGCTTAAATGACAAGCAGTTATCATCTCTTGGTTTCTGAGGTTAGAAGTTCAAAATCAAGGCATCAGCAAAGTGATGCTTTCTCCTCAGATTCTATAGTGCTCTGGTGCTGGCTGCCGACAATCCTCAGGGTTCCTTGGCTTATCTCTGCCTCCCATCCAGTGGCAATATTCTCTCCTTTCTTCAGTGACTTCCCAGTTGTCTTCATAAGACCTCTAGTACTTTGGATTAAGCACCACCCTCATTCAGATGAACCATACCATAACTAAAAATAGCATCTCAAGGGATCTTGTTTACAGTGAATTCATATTGACGCAAATATGGATTAAGATTAAGAGCATGACTAAATTAAGGTACATAATTCAAATCTACCACAGCTGCTAACAGCTTCACTTTTTCTCTCATTTCTGCACTCATGTAGTCATTGGAGCAGTACAAGAGTGAGCTTTCAACTTTGTAGGTAAATCTCCTTCCATCAGGATGCCACTGCCAACATCCCACCCATGCCCAAAGGTCATGGTTTGTTCTGGACAAATTCTTACCCCTTTCCCCTCAGTAGGCATGCACACCCCTATCACAGCTCTGCTCCAAGGGCCTCCAAATTAACTCATCCAAGCAGTTTGACAAGCACAATCTCATTAATATGACATGATTGTTTGTTTTGTAGAAAGCCATCACTTATGGAGTTTTCTAAGGTGTTAGGCTTTAGTACTTTGCAAATAAAGAAGGCAAGGCTTTGAAAAAATTTTAAAGGTAAAATAAAACCTGCCCAAAATCATACAGTAAAACTTCAGATTTGAAGCCATGTCTATTTAACTTCAAAGTCCTTGACATTATCCATTACATTATCTTCTCCTAATGTGTTCTCTTCTTTAGTTTTAAAATGATTCCTCCCCCATCACCTCCATTAGTTGTGAAGGTGCCTCTCAAAACCAATTGAACAATGTTAGAAAATGCTTGGCATAATATTAGTGAGCAATTGTCTAAAAGGAAGAAAACAATGTGTCAGACAAGTCTGGCATAGGTGCTCTAATAGTTTACCATTTCTCAAAATACAAGACAAAAGAAAGCCAAAAACCTCTTTTTTTTTAAATCACACCTTTCTTTAACACAATAATTGATTTGCGTCTATTTTACAATCAATCAGTTTTAATATTTGGTTTCCAAATATACATTATAATGATCTCACTCCGGAATATAAAAGTAATATCAATCATGAAAGATGGTTGATTGCTAGAGTTATCACTATTTCTAATATATTTCCTATATATGTTTGATTGCTAGAGTTATCACTATTTCTAATATATTTCCCATATATGTGACTCAAAATAATATCTTATTCTATTTCTTTATTTCCAAAATTTGAAATTTTCTTAGCAATGTTGACCTTAAAACTTTCACATAACCAAAGAAGACCCTTAAATGTTTGAAGTATGTATGTATCAACCTTCAGCTAAAATTTATCATTCATCTGCCAATGAATGAATGGTGGTTTTAGAAATCCATCATGCTGACATAAAGTTCTGTATGTCACCAATCATTTGTGGTAAGTGCTGACCACTAAATTTAGCCATGTAAAACAATTCCACAAGAAGAAAATATGTAGAACAAAGTAATAATAAGCATCTTTGTGTTTTGTTGAATTTATTAAATTTGCCACTGCCATCTGTAGGTCACAGGCCCCGCATGGGAAAAATGCTACATGGTCCAAGAATGCATGAGAAAGTAAAGCCATTCAACAACCAATGTCAGAAGAGTCGTTTGTTTCATATCTGCAGTCATTCCAAAGTCTTCAGCAGTTGGGGACATTCTAAGAGTAAAAGAAATTCCATTGTCAATTGAAACAGCTAAAATGTGAAAATCCCTATAAGCATTTGATGGAAAGATGTCAGCTCATATGTCTCGCCACTATAATAAAAGTGCCAAATTTTGGAGACCACTGGCCAAACAATTTAAGTTTTTTGTAGATAAATCATTATAAAAAATGAAAAAGCAGTCATAAATCATGAGGAAAAGCAAAGCAAAATATAAAGTGACCCAAAGCTACTTTTTATCCTTTTAAATATTCAAGTTGAATGTTTTAAATATCTAAGGCAAACTTCACTATCACTCTCATGGTATGTGATGACATACAATTCTTTGAATTTTATCCACTTCCATTTTTTCAGATATTATTAACCTCTCCCTCTGAACCAACTTTCCTTTTTCTCATCATATTAATTGTATTTAATTTGCATAACTCTGTCATTTAAAAAAAAATAAAATAAAAGCCTTTCTCTTCTTTCTTTCTCTCTTTTTTTCTCCCTCTTTTCAAGGCCAAATTTCTTTAAAGAGTACTTGTAATATCATTTTTTTAGCTCCCATTATTCCTCAACCACTTGAAATTGGTTTGTCTCCACCATTTCTAACATATCAAGTTCTTTTTTAATTCTTACATTCCTTAACCTTCCTTCAGAATTACTGACCAGTGGTCACGTGCAAAGGCTTTAGCTGTACGCCCCTGAAATCCTGATGCTTATTTTCTGTATGATCTTAGACGCCTCAGTTTAATAATGATGACAGCAAACTTTTAGACTTAGTGAAGAGTTAATGAAATAGTGTGAGTAAAACAACCATCACGGTCCCTGACACAGACAGGCAAAATTATCAAGGCATTTGTTAATGTTATTATAGTTAATAAATTACTGATAATTATTACTATTATTACTATAGCATTCCACCTTACTTTCTTGGACAGCACGCCCTCTGTGGCCGTTGGCCAATTTCATGTAATTATGAATTCCAAAAATATAATTGGATCATGCTTGTAAACTGATCTGTTAATCTGGGCATGATTGAGTTATGATTGGGGCATTGACTGGGTGTTGAGCCCCACCCCTTGGTGGGTGGGGGAATCGAGTATAAAAAGCAAGGCAAAGGACAGAGCAAGCAGTTTTCGAGAAGCAGTTTTTGAGAAGCAGCTTTGATGTTGGAAAGAAGGCCCAGGAGAAGAGAAGCGAACCATTCACCTGATCGTCTACAGCTGACCTTGTGGAGGAAACAAGAGTTAAGTCCGGAGAGAAACGCAGCCCCGGGAAGAGAGGAACCCAAGAAGCCTGAACCCTGGCAAACGCCAGCAGCTGTCTTGCTCTAACACATGGCAATGGACTTAGTGAGAGAAGAAATGTAACACTTTAAAGCCTGGTATCTGTTGACTTCTACCCCAAATAAATACCCTCTATAAAGACCAACCCATTTTTGGTATTTCACATGAGCACCCCTTTGGCTGACTAATACACCCTCCTATTTTGCTTCCTACTTCTCTGGCTCCTCTTTCATTGTCTCCTTTCTTGCCTTCACTCCTGCTGCTCACCCTTAAAATATCAGGGTTCCTTAGGTCCCTGGCATTGAGTACCTTCCTTCTACTCTTTCTCTACTCTCTAATCTTGTAAGTCTCCTAAATGTCTCAGCCACATCTTAAATGTTGATGACTCACATCGATATAGCAGCTCAAGCCTTCTACTGAGGTCTGGATCTAGATAGTCAACAGCCTAAGGTAACCTCTGCCCTTGTGTTCTTGGGCTCCTTAAACTTAACCCAGTCAGGACAGAGCCCATCTTCCTTACCGCCCTGCCCAAATGCAGGATTATGCATTGTCTACACACTATTACAGGAATAGCACCATCATTCCTCCAGTCATTCCAAATATAAAGGTGGTAAAGGGGATTTAGGTAACCCAAATTTCCTTTCTCTTTCCAAACCCCCAAACCAAAAAATTATCCAGGCCCACTTCATCCTTCCTCCCAGCCCTGCTACCTTAGTTCAGCCCTTTATCAATTTTGCCCAGACAGTTGCTAATTCCTTCACCTGCTTCCCTGTTTCTGGTCTATTTCCCATTCAATTCTCCTTCTTTGTTGCTGCCAGGGTTATCTGTCTAACCCAAATCAGATGACATAGCTCACCTTTTTAAAAGTTGTGAATGTCCTCATCACACAGGAAAATAAAGACCTTTCTGGCCTGGGACCTATTACATGTTCTCCCTCCCTTTCTCCCACACTCCCAGCTCAAAGATGATCTCATCTATTTAAAGTTGATTATCTTAGGATAGGCTTAGAATTGCTCATCTGTCCTATATCCTCCAGCTAAGTTTGAAGTGGTTAAGTGGCTTCAGAATCTTGGCTATAGTGCCAGCTATGATTCATTGAACAAGTTACCTAATCTTTCTGTTTTAGTTGCTCGTTTCTGAAGTTAATATAATAACACTACCTATTTCATAAACTTGTTCTGAGATGTCAGGAATATCTTTCATGTAAAATTATTAGCACAGGGAATGGCTAAGAGCTCATCAAAGGTTAATTTGATGACTAATAATTGCTCACATATGTATCTTTTCACTAAATGGTAAATTCTTTATAAGCAAGGCAAATATCTATCTTCTGATTGGTGTATCCACTGACCATACCACTATCTAGAACTTAATAGTGACACATTAAATGTTTGTTGAGAAAATGAATGAGTGAGTAGATAAATGAATCACTGCATGAATCAACAAATAGAAATTGAATATTTGGTAGGTATCCAATAAACCTGTAATATAATTCATTATTGACTGCTAGGGCTTATTTGAGTTCTTATATTATCCATGCATCTCTAGCATAAATCAAGAACACGAAAATGAGCAGTAGAAAAAAAGATAAGCATCCTTATCTCACATAAGAATATGGTGACACAATAAGGGTTTAATGAAAACTTGCCAAATGTCAAGGGTCTTAACTTATTAATGCTCAAAAGCATCTTATTACGTGCACTTCCTTATGCCTTTCTTACAATGAAGACATTCAAAATGAGAGGAATCACATTTACATTCACAGCATTTGAGCCGGATTTCAATTCCTCATTTCCATGATTACCCCACCGAATTGCCGTCTATTAAACCACAAAGCACTTCTACCATGATTTCTATACTCTCCTAAAGTGAAAAAATGTACACAAGTAACTTTCATAAATACTGTTCAAAAAGTGAAGAGTCCATGAACTTTATTCCCTTTGTATTTACGTTGTTCCTAGGAGATTGGCTATAAAGTGTAAACTGTTTCTTGCAGGTTAACTTCTTTGTGAATTTCAGGAAATGAGGGGAAATTTTCTTTTCTATGTAAACAAGAGAATGCATGCAATGAATATCTCTGTCATTTTGGTACATATGATGTTTAAAAAAATTCTTAACCAAAAATCTCCTCAGCTTTGCTGTTATGTCCCCTTGACTCATCTTTTATCCTTAATTCCCCCAAAATGTCCAGAAGGAATAATACATGAAGTCTTTTGGACTATCCAAATTTTTGCATGTCAGTAATAGATTATTGTTCTTTGGTGATGGAAAGTAGGGACCGGATCAGAGCAGTAGTGAAAGAAGTTGAGGAGGAGAAGTACAAGATCAAAAAGTTCTCTTTTGAGTGTTTTGTCCAAGGCTAGCCTCTCTTATATTTTCCAATCTCTTTCAAATTATAAGGTTTATCTCTACCAACGTTCGATAATGTCTTAGTTTTCTAGCTGCTAAAACAAATACCAAGAAATAGGTTAGCTTAAACAACAGGAATGTATTGACTCATGTCTTGAAACGAGGAGGCCAAAAATCAAGGCATCAGCAAGGCAATGCTTTATCCCTGAAGAATATGGCATTTGGGACTGGCTGCTGAATACCTTTGGGTGCCTGACTTTTCTGTCACATGGTGTCACATGGTGCCGTCTTCTCCTTTTTCTTCCGGTTTCTATTGCCTTCCAGCTTCTTTTCCTCTCCCTGTGGCTTTCTCTATAAGGCCACTGGTAGGATTAAGACCCATCCTGACTCAGTCTGTCCTGATTCAGTCAGCCACATCTTAACTGAAAATAAGGTCTTCAAAAGGTTCACACCCACAGGAATGGATTAAAATTAAGAACAGGATTTTTTTCCCCCTGGGATACATAACTCCATCCACTGCACAAACCATACTGTGCAAAGCTCCTTCAGTTATGGCACATCAGTCAGCCTGCCTTTTAGACAAGTCAAATAGTCTCTACCAGTGCTTCTACATGACTGCGAAAAGAGGGATGGACCAGAATATTCTGACTATTGGTTTACAGAGGATGATACACCTCTGCTTAGGGCAGTCTTTTTTTTTTTTTTAGGTGCTGGGACCAGAGATTGAACCCAGGACCTCATATTTGGGAATCTGGTGCTCAACCACTGAGCCACATTAGCTCCCCTGAGTTGGTTTTTTCATTTATTTGCTTGTTGTTTGTTTTTGTTGTTTGTTTTTAGGAGGCACAGGGGACTGAACCTGGACCTCCCATGTGGGAAGCAGGCATTCAACTGCTTGAGCCACACCCACTTCCTACTTAGGACATTTTTGTCTCTTTCTTTGCCACTTTTCTATCCCTGATAT
>JAQZBX010074964.1:0-14672 GCA_029593785.1 Cabassous unicinctus
TTTTACAAATATTGATATGTATTGTGAAAAATTTGATTTTTACCCACAATAATAAAAAAAAAATTGTCCTAAGGACTTACAGCAAATAGAGAAATATTCATTCAAGAAAATGCTCAGTAAGGACAGCAAAAATCTGTGGCATTTAAGCAATGACTCCATAACCCATCCCCAACTCCTTGTTATGGAAGTTCTACCCAAGGAATGTGCAACCAAGAAGATAGGGGCTCCCTCTCCCCCCGGTTGCCAATCTGGAGCTAAAGTTTCATTCAGAAGGATCAGGCTGCTGGCATTTCTTATCCCTCATGCCTCATTCCCATATTCCAGAAACTCTATTCCAGGCAGGTGCAGTCTAGAGGACCAGTCTCTCCTCCCATTCACCCCTCATTCATAGGGTGGAAGCTCTCTGCCAAGAATAGTAGGTCAAAAATACTGAGGGTTTGATTGCTTCCATTCCAGCTTACTCATAGAGCATAGGTTCTTCATTAGGAGGGGCAGGATGAAAAGATCTGGAGATACTACTTCTCCAATGTCTAATCTTGAGTGGGGATATCATTCTGGAAAAAGCGGGTCCCTTTCCCCAGCTCCAGTGCAGTGTTGCAGGAGTTCTCCCAGTGGGCTCTGCAATTCCATCTGACTGGATTGACTTTGTTTGAACAGAACATGAAGACCTCCTGACTAAGGACATGTAGGAGGAACAGTAAAGAGAACTTAAGAGGAGGTCGGCAGCTCCATGATATATTAGCAAAACATCAGAGCAGTCAAAGTTTTGTAGAGAGAACAGGGCAAAAGAAAGACTTAAAAACAATATCATGGCATTCCTGGTAATCTGGAAGACTGTGTGCATGCCCAAGGCTATACCCTCTCAGGAGGCATCAAAGAGATAAACTACAAGAGAGGAAAACAAAGGGAAAAAATCAGAGTAAGGACATCAGAAGCTTTACATAGTAGGGTAAATAGATTTTACAGAAATTGTTCAGCCAAGTCATTAAACAAACAAACAAACAAACAAAAAACAATTAATTAAACAAAAACAACAACTTCCTGGGTAAAGGCATCAAAATCCATAGTTGCCACATTATATTATCTAAAGTGTCCAGTTTTCAACAAACAATATTAGAGACACACAAAGAAATAGGAGAGTGCCACCATACAAGAAAGAAAAACAAAACAAAACAGGTAATAGAAACTGCATTTGAAAGGGCCCAGATGGTAAACTTATGTGGTAATTTGACTTATGTCCCCCACAAAGACATACTCAAGTTCTAAGCCCCAGTCTTGTGAATGTGAACTCATTTGCAATTAGGATCTTTAAAGATCCTGTTAAAATGATGCCAAATGGACACAGGGTGGGCCTTAACATAGTATGAAAGGAGTTATTGTAAGCAAAGGAAATTTGGACATGGAAAGAGAAGCCAGAGGAGGAGACAGAAAGGAATAGATAGCCGTGTGACAAAGACAGAGACTGATTACCAGCAAACCACCACCAGAATGCTAAAGACTTTGGAGAAGGCATGGCCTGCCACTATTTTGATTTTGAACTTCTAGTCTCCAAACTGTGAGCCAATAAATTCCTGTTGTTTATAACCCAACCAGTCTGTGTATTTGTTATAGTAGCCCTGGCAAAATAAGAAACAACAGACAGAGAATTCAAAGAAATTATTATAAATATGTTCAATGAGTGAAAGGAAGCCATGCTTAAATAGGTAAAAGAAGGTGTTACGACAATGTCTTATCAGATAGTGAACATCAATGATAGAAAATATTAAAAAATTAAAAAGAACTGAATGGAAATTCAGGAGTTGACAAGTATAATAACCAAAATGAGAAGTTCACTAGAGTGGCTAAAGAGTGGATTTGAACTGACAGAATAAAGAACCGATGATCTTGAAGATAGATCAATAGAGATTATGCAATCTGAAGACCAAAAATAAAAATGAAGAAAAATGAACAGTTTCTTGAGAAATTTAGGATCTGATGAAAAACAGTTATATATTTGTAATAGGTGTGCTAGAAGGAAAGGGATGAAAGGATGTCAGAGAAAAATATTTGAAGAATTAATGGCTGAAAATTTCCAAATCTGATTAAAATCTTTATATACATCCAATAATCTAAAAAAAAATCCAAGTAGGATAAATGCAAAGAGATCCACATCCAAACACATCAGAGTCAAAATGTTGAAAGCCAAACACAGAAAATTTTGAAAGCAGCAAGAAAAAAATGATTTATCAGGTAAAAAGGAACCCCAATAAAATTAACAGCTACTTCTGGTAAGAAACTATGGCTACCCCCAAGGTATTTGGATGACATATTCAAAGTGCTGAAAGTAAAAAGGAAAACTTAACTAACCTAAAATTTCATATCTAACAATACTACCTTTTAAAATTGAAGGCAAAATAAAGACATTCCCAAATAGAGGAACAGACATGCTTTAATGAAATACTAAGGAAGTTCTTTAGGATGCAAACACATGACATCAGAGAGTGATTTTACTCCACATGGGAAAACAAAGAGCACTGTTAAAGGTAATTATGTAGGTAATTACAAAAGACAGTGTAATTGCATATTTCTTCCATTTTATTCTCTTGACTGATTTAAAAGGCAAGAGCATAAAACAATGCATACATGATTATATTCTGGGGCCAATAACCTAGATATATAATATATTTGACAATAACAGCACAATGGAGGCAGATGGGAACAAGGAAATGACAACAGAGGGCAACACAAATGCACAAATGCCGGAAGAAATATAGGGAAACAGAAAGGGTTAATCTAACAAATTTTATAAAATATATACTCACTATCCTTTCTTTCTTCAGCTTCTTTTAAATATGCATTTATAGAAAAGAGTAATTTTCAGAATGTACTGTTTAACATTTAGATATAATTGGAATAAAAAAAATAGCACAAATACCTGTGGGAGGATGGAGCTATATAAGACAAATCTTCTATATTTCACTGAAACTAAATCAGTATAAATCTGAAGTAGATTCAGATAAGTTCAGATATATAATGCAATACTTATAGCAACCAATAAGTAAATAACTCAAAAATATGATTAAAAAGTCATTGAAGGAATTAAATTGTCACAATAGAAAATACCCAAATAATAGGAAAAAATAAGGGAAGAATAGTGAAGCAGAAACATCATGAAAATATAAAAAACAAAACACCATATAGATTGTGTAAATCCAATCATACCAACAATAACATTCAATGAAAAAAATATTAATTCAATCGAAATTCTGTGCATCTCAGATTGGTTAGAAAAGATCCAACTCTATGCTGCTACGGAGACACACATTAGATCCAAAGGTACAAATAGGTTGAAAGTAAAAGAATGGAAAAAGATATACCATGCAAACCACAACCCTAAAAGAACTGAAGTAACCATACTAGTATCAGACAAAATAGACATTAAAGAAACAAGCAAAAATGTTACTAGAGGTAAAAATGGACACTTTATAATGATAGCAGGATCACTCTATCAGGAAACTATAACTTCCTTATATCTTACCTTTCAGGTAAACTTATGTTTACCTGAAAAAAGAACACCATATTATATAAAGAAAAATACTCACAGAATTGAAGGTAGAAATAGACAATTAAACAATACTAGTTGGATTCTTAAATACTCTACTTTTCATAATGGAAAGAACAAGTAGGAAGAAGATCAATAAGTAAACAAATCTTTAAATAAACTAGACCTTACAGACATTTACAGAACACTCTACCAAACAGCAGCGGAATACATATTCTCTCAGGAAACAAGGAATATCTTCCAGAATGGACTATATGCTAGCTTCAGTAAATTTAAGAAAGTTTCAATAAATTAAAAATAATTGAAATCATGTAAGGTATTTTGTCCAATACCAATAGAAATAAATTAGACATCAATAACAGAAGGAAATTTAGAACATTCATAAATAGGTGGAAACTAAAAAATGGACTATACATTATAAATTGGTAAAAGAAAAAAATCACAAGAGAAATTAGAAAGTGCTTCAGAGATGAAAAGGAAAACACAACATGCCAAAACCTGTGGAATGCAGCCAAAGCAGTGCTCAGAGGGACATTTTTAGCCTTAAATACCTATATTTTAAAAAGAAGAAAGATTTCAAAAAAAAATAACCAAATTTCACCTAGAGAAATAAATAAAAGATAAAAATAAACATAAGGCAAGCAGAAGGAAGGAAAAATATAGATTAGAGTTTGAATTAATGAAATATAGAATAGAAAATTAATAGAAAATCAGCAAAATCACAAATTGGTTCTTTTAAAAGATTCATAAAATTGACAAAACTTTAGCTAGACTAACCAAGAAAATAAAGGGAGAATACCTGAATTACTAAAATCAGAAATGAAATTGAGAATATTACTGCTGACTTTATGTAAATAAAAATGATTAGAAGGGGTATGATATGAACACTTGTTTGCCAAAAATTAAATAATAGATGAAATGGACAAATTCCTTGAAAGACATAAATTACCAAAACTGATTCAAGAATGAATAAAAATTTGAAAAGACAAATAAAGTCATTGAGGAGGTAATAAAAAAGCTATCCATAAAGAAAATCCCAGGCCCCAATCTCTTTATCACTGAATTCTACAAATTCTTCACAAACTCCTCCAAAAATATAAGAGAAGTGAATACTTTCCAATTCATTCTTTGAAGCCATTATTATCCTAATTCCAAAACCAGAAAAGTAAGCCACAGCAAAAGATAGGTACAGACTAATATTTCTTATGAATATACATGCAAAAATTCTGAACAAATTGCTAGCAAACAAAATATAGCAACACATAAAAAGGATATAAAAATATGACTTAATGGAATTTATTTCAGAAATTCAAACATTAAAATCAACTGATGCACTACACCATACTAATAGAATAAAGGACAAAAAACAATTTACTCATCTTAATAGATGCAGAAAAAGCATTAGATAAAATTCAGTACTGTTTCATGATAAAAATTTTAACAAACTAGACACCTGATAAAGCACATTTACATAAGGGTAGTAAATTACATATTTTATTTAATTTTCTGGTGGGTAGTTTTTTTTAAATTACATTATCAATTCTCAGCTATACCCTGAAGACATTGTGTACTACACTATGCACTTTTCACATCTAACAAGTTGTCCTTTGTGGTCAAGAAGATGAGCAATTACTATAAATCATCCATGGGAACCCCATTATGTAATGGAATTGCATTAAAATCCATTTAAAAAGTGCTTTGGGCTAATCTTCAAAGACAGTATAAACTCATCAGAGATTAATTCTGTCATGAAAAGAATCATGTAATAATAAAGTGATGATCTGAGAATATAATCTGCTAAATTTATAAAGAGGCCATTCCAGCCTGACTTGGGAAGATAGGAAAAGCTCCATCTTCTGTAAATGACAGATCTGCACCTTGTTCCTTAAATGTGAAAACTTCTCAGAGAAAGTGCCATCTATGCCCTGAGGTGTTCACGCCAGCAGTAGAGCCATCAACTGAAATCTAAAAGTGCTTCAGAGAACTGTGTCAGATTTGTCAATCATTAGACTTCCAGATATCTAACAGTAATTCTTCTCATGCAGTCCAGCTTAACAATCTATACTTTACAGAGCAGCAATTCAGATTCACTATGAATATAAAGTAGAGCAGATTTTCATGCAAGCATACCAAAAATGCCTCGCATTTGCAGAGTTATTTTTATACCAATTTTAATTAGAAAACCAAAATAAGCAGAACTTAACAAGTTCTATGTCCTTGAACACTTGTTTTCCAAGGTTTTCAAAGTTTTAGATGACTAAGTTTTGATATCTGACAACCAAGAAAATGTAATGATTATTTATGTTTGCATCTTAATTTAGATATATTTATTATCCAGTATTTTCTGCTGATAACATTTCTTGATATAAAGTTGTGGAACAAGTTCTTATTAGTGTTAAAAAAAATTATGGGATGGCAGAAAAAGGAAGTAACTTACGTTTGTACATTCCATAAAATTATTCCTATTAGAATATTCATAAATCTTGCAGGGATGAATGTGGTGTGGATTGTGTTGTGACAATGTTGTCTTAACTGCATAAGGGCCAGCAGTATTAAGAGAAGAAAACGTATCCAAACTTAACCAAGGCAAGAAGTGCTTTATTTTTTCTGTGAAAAAAATAAGAGCATGACAGAAATCTTTAGTGTTTGCCTGATATTTCCTTGCCAGGGTGAAACAGTCAGGTGTTAAAATAAGGAACAGCAAAAATCACATGCTTACAGTAAATTTTTACAAGAAAATTGTAAAAATTGTAAATTTTGTCAAGAAAAAGTAGACAAACTCTAAAAATAGAGTTTATGATTTCACAATTCCAAGTGCTTTAAGGACCATTTAACTAACTCTCTTTTCATTATTCAATGTTCTACATAATATCTTGGCCAAAGCTGTTTTTCAGTCTGCATATATTTCACAATATTGCAAAACAACTTAAAATAAAAAAGGGTAGCTCATTACTTATTGAATTGAATCAATTCTAAAATTTGAGCTGAAGAACAGAAATATTTAGAGAGTTCCAGTAGGTGAAATCAGATATGTGAGATGAATGAAACAGATTTCTAAGGTGACTGGAGGGACTAATTTTTCTTGGGAAAATTGTGGTGTGTCTGAATCATAAGTAGCAGAAAGTATAGAAAGTGAAGTGACAGGAAGTTAAAATTAATTAAGAAAACAAAAACATTTCAAGGAAACTGGTTAAATATTACATTTGAAATTATTTAATATAATTGAAGTTGTTTAGAGCAAGAAAACATTTGCAACATCTTCAACCCTCATCACAAAGTTAAGAAACCTGAAATTCAGTGTTGTTAAGTGACTAAATATCGCCATGTAAATAGTAGTAACAAAAGTTTACCAGACAGTTTCCAAGCCTGTGCACTGTCTACATCCACTCATCAGGTTCTATATTAAGCTAAATTGTTATAAGTGCTGTTTTTTTTTTTTAATTTCTGTTAGGTAAGAAGGCTATTGTTCACTTTCTTTAAGTAGAAAGTTGAAGATATGCTGAGGCGTAGACTCAGCTAATAATTAGAACAGCATTACATATACAAACATGTTTTTAAATGAATGATTCCCAGAAACATGCTCTGGGATTTTGAATAATAAGATACTCAGATCTATTCTATTCAAATAGAATAAGGGTTAAAATTACATGAATATTTATGGAGGGCTTGCTTGTACAAAATTTTGTATGAGGTCTAATTATTTAAATAAGAGGTGAATGAAAATGTATAGGTATATTGATTTTCATGTTATTGTGCAAATGCATCTAGATTTAGCTTATCATTCTCATGTAAACAACAAATATGTATATTATTGCTTTCAGAGGAAAGAGTAAGATCTTCTATCAATAGTCAGAGAAAAAAACTGAAAGAAATAAAATATTTTTAAAAATAACAAACACATTTTACCAAATTTTGAAATTATGAAGATAAAAATTCTGTAGTTAATCAGGAAAACAAAAATAAAAATAAAATGTGGCAGTTTGAGATTATTTTATGAATCCCAAAAAGATAGATTACGTTTGTAAACTAATCAATTCCTCTGGGTGTGCTACCCTTTGATTCCAATAAATTCAGCTGAGGTGTCTTTAATTAGATTACCTGTTAAGATTAGGGCTTTGGCTTTGACTACGTCAGTGGATATGACTCGGGTTGAGTCTCCACCCCCTTACTGGGACTGATATAAACAGTACACTCACTCAAACAGACACACAAGAAGAGAGAGCTCTGTTATTTTGACCTGGCCATGTGACAGGAAGAAGAAGGCTCAAATAGTTGAAGACCGAGAGAGAGAAGAGTCATTTTTCCTGAAAGCTTATAGCTCAGATTGGGAAGAACAACCAAGGCAGATATAGAAGACCTGGAAAGAAACAAGCCTTTTGCCAGGAGAGATCACTTAAGCATGAAGCCTCATGGCTGGGCCCCCAGAGCTGGAGAGGAAGGGGAAGCCAGGAGGGGAAGGCTGAACCTTCACAGAGAATGGTGGCCATCTTGCTTCACCACATGGCAACACACAAGGATCAACAGTAGCTGACTTTGGTAAGAAAGCATCTCTGCTGATGCCCTGATTTGGCCTTGGGACTCTGAGCTTTTACCCCAAATAAATACCCTTTATAAAAGCCAACACATTTCTGGTACTTGCATTGCCACCCTTTTGGAAGACTAAAATGCAAAACAAAACAAGAAACAAATAAAATTTTATTTACAGAAGAACAGAAATCACACAGGCCTTAAGACTCCTATCTAAAATAATAGAACACAACATCATTAACTATAAAATCTTTAAGGTTCAATGTTAAACTCCAAGATTTCATAATTCTTAACCAAGATATTTTACAACTGTACAGGAAATACAAAGAAATTTAATACACAGGAGCATAGAAAAGAAAACACATATTTGTTCTTCTTTAAAGAACTTTCTGCAATGAACTTTCAGTTGATTATCATTGTAACAATTGGAGTGTTTCATGAACTGAGTCAAAATTAATAAATTAAGAAAGAAAAGGTCAGTTGTATAAGGACTAATAATTCCATGGAGGATTACTAAACTATTTTTTCATGTGGTAATAAATTTGAACATGAAATGTGACCTTTTGAAAAAAATTGTTTTGCGAAATAAGCATGTAAATGGAAAAATTTAACTATCTATATTTATTTATTATGATTAATACCTAGACTGTAATATTCTTCAATTAAAATCACATTTCATAAGAAAAACAATATAATGTGAAATAAGAAGAGCAAAAATATACTGCACATGCATGGTGATATTTTTTACATCCCACTCATACAAAAAAGTATGAGCAGTAAATATAAGTTATGGTGTCTCTTCATGGTAGAATCATAAGTGGATGTTATTTTCTTTGTTATACTTTGTATATTTTCAAATTTATCTTGAGTATTTTGATTACAATAAAATGTCCAGAAAATTTAACAGCAACAACAAAAACAATGTAAGATGGGCTGAAATTATACTCTTGAATATCTTAAATGAAACACTGAAAGCTGCATTTAATTTCATTTGACAAATGGAAATTACACATTCTTGAAGAAGAATATGACTTGATCAGGGATGTGATTTAGGAAGAAAATTCCATCCAAATCATAAGAAAGTATAATTCTGAACCATGGAAAATATTTAGGAGATGAAGTCAACACTCCAGGTAAGAGTTATTGAAGACTTGGAATGTGGTGATAGTAAAGGAAATAGAAATAACAGGTTAAGATCAAGAGAAGGTGAAGATGTAGAATTGTCAGAATTCAGCACTTGATTATGCAAAAGTTAGAAGGTGAGTGAGAGGTCAAACACGACTCTAACATTTTGATCCAAACGATGTTATTATCAAAGATAGGGAAGAGAAGAGAAGCAGGCACAAAGAGGAAAAATACTTAAAATGTAACAATATAACCTGTCACTAGATCTATCTAACTATTGAAAAAATGAAATCTGAAAACTGTTAATATGGATTAAATGAATTTTTTAAAACTTATTTTGACAGTTGGTGGGAGAGAGTAGAAATAATTACTGAGGTCTGTGACAAGTTCCAGAAATCCAAAATTCTAAGAATATATTTCTTAACCACCTGAGCTGTTGTATTTCCTTTTGTATCTTATCTAAAAAACCCCAAAAGATAGCATGATTTTTCTCTCTAGGAGGAAAGGGTTGAGTCTAAATTGTAATTGAGTGCTCACAAGTGTAGTGGTTATAAAAATGTCACTTTTACTTTAGGAATTCAGAGACAGCTGGGTAATTGCTGACCTTAATTATGACCTCACCATTTTCAAACTTAAAGAAAAAGCTGCAGAGGAGGTGGCAAGATGGCATTGGTTTAAGTGGGCACTCACCATCTCTCACAAAACAAAGCTGAGTAGGGGCAAGATCCTGCCCCAGTGAACTGTTTTGGGAACCCACAGAGCAGGAGGTTTCAGGGCATCAATCTGGAGGGAGCTGGACAAAGAGATAGGTTGCTCAAGGTAAAACTGTGAGTTTCTTACCTTTGTGGCTGGAAATGGCAGATGGTTAAGCCCCGCTCTCAAGGCAAAAAACCAGTGAGCCCGGAATCCCACAGGTCACCCAGTGGGAGGGAGCATTCTCTGAGAAAGGGAGGGTTCTGGCAAAGAGTGGAGATGGGTTTCCTGTCTGTGGGTTTGGTTGCCTGGACCTCTTTTGAGCTTTGGGGAGCATACCAGCTGGCTCCAGGTGGCACCAGGAAGAGAGGAGAGGTGAATCTGCTGAGGAAGCCTGATTTACCTAACTGCAGTAGGATAGAGATACTTGGCCTGGGAGAGGGTGGAGTCCGGCAATAGACTAGTCCCGGGCTGAAAACTATTGAAATTTCAACTCCGCTAAGTGAGGCAGACAGTAGGAAGTGCTTAATAAGCTTCCAAGAGTCTATTTAGAGTCCCCTGGGAAGAGGGGCTGGTCTGGAAGAAGGTTGAGAGTCATTTTTCTGTGGTGAGTTCAGTCTCCAGGTCCCATTTGAATTTCGGAAGGGAACTCAATCTGACCAGGAGAGGTGAGAGGGGATCCAATCACATAGGCTTTTGCATTCTGCCACCCTAGGAGAGAAAGCAATAATAGAAAAGGGCAGAAACAGACAGGCTCCTAATCAATAGAAATCTACCCAACTGCAAAGAGTCAAACCTGCCTGAAACAAAGTGACTAGATAGTTTTCTGAAGAGCTAACTGACCCAAAGAGAAGTTTAGCTTAGTGGAGGAGTTTCCACCTTGAATATACAAGGTCCATAGTTCAATTCCTAGCTCCTCTTAGAGTAGTAATCCACCGGGATGTCAAACATCCAGCTGATACTTTAGGACAGGTAGAACATAGACATTTTTTTGTATTAGCTTCTCTTGGGTCTCTTATTTTTCCTAAAAAAAGGTAACTTCAAAAAAAATTAACTTAGTTTACTCACTAAAACCTGCTTCAAAACTGCAGAGGGCAGGCTGCAGGGTAATTGGTTGATGAACACCAGCAGCCTGAGAAGCTCCTCAGGGGTCTAAGAGGGAAGGCTGACTTCCTTATTTTGTGTTTGCCTGCTTGTTTGTGTGTTGTTAGTTTTATTGTTTTTTTTTCTTCTTTCTCCCCACCCCTCTTTTTTTAATTAGGTGCTGCCGGCTGTTTCTTGTTTGCTGTGTTTCCTCTCCCTTGATTTCCCCTTTCTTGTGTATACCAATTTTGTCAAGCAACACTATTTCTTCCTTCCTTCATTTTTCTATCTTCTGCTTGCTGTTGCTATTTGTACATTCCACCTCTTTGTTTAGTCCTCAATTTTTCTGGTATTTATTTCTATCTTGTCTATCCTGTTTTCTTTCTTTTAAGTTTTTTTCTTTTTTCTTTTCTTTTCTTTTCTCTTTTCTTCTCACCTCATCATTCTGGCCTTTTAACTCATTCTATATATTTTTCTCTATTTGGTTTCCCATTTCATTGTTGGTACTCCACTCTTTTATTCCTATTACTCTACACTGCTTACATGAGTTACATATTTATTTTCCAAGGTCTAATATGGTTCCTCTTCTAACTTTTACTATTATTATTACTACTAACCTTTTTCTTTTCTTAACACATTCATTTTCTCTGGCCCTAATCTTTTTTCCTTCAGGAAATATAAGCAACAACAAGGACAGAGAATAAAAGAAACAAACTGTCAAAGAGAAAACTTAACACACACACACACACAAAAACAGCAACAAAATAAAACCCTAGAGTAGAGAGAGAAGCTAATCAACTGAATAAACCAATCAAGATAAAAATATGCCCAGACAGCAAAAATTATAAACCGTACTAAGAAACAGGAAGATATGGCCCAGTCCAATGAACAAACTAAAAACCAGGAAGAGATGCAGAACATCGAACAACTAATCAAAGCTGTCCAAACAAATATCATGAATCAACTTAATGAAGTGAACGAAGAGATTAAGGATATTAAGAAGACACTGGGAGATCACACCAAATAAATTCTAAATATACATAAAAAGATAACAGATATGATGGTGATGAATGGAACAATCCAAGAAATAAAAAATACACTGAAAGTACATAACAGCAGATTTGAACAGACAGAGGAAAGAAACAGTGATGTAGAAGACAGTACTTCTGAAATTAAACACATGGTAGAACACATAGGTAAAAAGATAGAAGAAATCCAGCACGGACTTAGGGATTTGAACAACAACATAGAATGCACAAACATAGGTTTTAAAGGCATCCCAGAGAGAGAAGAGAAGGGAAAGGGGAAAGAAGGAGTGTTGGAGGAAATAATGTCTGAAAACTTCCCAACCCTATTTAGGGAGATAGAAGTACATGTCCAAGAAGTACAGTGCATTCCAAACAGTATAAACCCCCAAAGGTCTACTCCAAGACATATACCTGTCAAACTGTTCAATGCTCAAGACAAAGAGAAAATAATGAAGGCAGCAAGAGAAAATAGAACCATCACATACAAGGGAAACTTAATAAGATTAAATGCTGATTTCTCATCTGAAACCATGGAGGCAAGAAGGCAGTGGTATGACATAGTCAAGATACTAAAAGAAAAAAAACCTCCAGCCAAGAAGTCTCTATCCAGCAAAGCTGGCATTCAAAAATGATGGAGAATTCAAAATATTCACAGAAGAACAGAAATTAAGAGAGTATGCCAATAAGAAACCTGCCTTCAGAAATACTAAAGAGAGTCTTGCAGCTTGAAAGGAGGAAACAGGAGAGAGAGAGTTGGAGGAGAGTGTAAGAATAACTAAAAAAACAAAAAGAGAAATAAAAAAACATATGACATACATGAACCCAAAGCAAATATGGCTAAAGTAGGCAATTCCTTGAGAGTAATAACACTGAATGTTAATGGCTTAAGCTCACCAGTCAAAAGACAGAGATTGACAGAATAAATAAAGAAATATAACCCACCTACATGCTGTCTATAAGAAACCCGCTTTAGACCCAGGAATTCAAGGAGGCTGAAAATGAATGACTGGAAAACAATCTTACAAGCAAACAATAACCAAAAAACGGTTGGAGTAGCAATACTAATATCAAACAAAAGGTACTTTAAGTGGAAAACTATAGTAAGAGACAAAGATGGACACTATATATTAGTAAAAGGGGTAATCTTTCAAGAAGAAAGATCAGACATAAACATTTATGCACCTAATAAGGGCACTTCAAAATACATGAGGCAAACACTGGAAAAACTGAGTGGAGAAATAGATGCCTCTACAATTATAATGGGGGACTTTAATACACCATTATCACCATTAGACAGAACATCTTGACAGAGAAACAATAATGAAACAAAGAATTTAAATAATACATTAGAGGACCTGGACCTAATAGATATATACAGAACACTACACCCAAATACAGCAGGATATACATTCTTCTTGAGTGCACATGGATCATTCTCCTAGATAGACCACATGCTAGGCCACAGAAAAATTTCCAATTAATTCAGAAAGACTGCAATTATACAAAGTAATTTCTCTGGCCACAATGGAATAAAGCTGGAAACCAGTAAGGACCAGAGAACTAGATTAGGCACAAAGATATGGATGTTAAACAAAACACTCTTAGACAAACAGTGGGTCAAGATTTCTTTCTCAAAAAGAAATCAGTAACAACCTAGAAAGGAAAGAAAATGACAACACATCAAACCTATGGGAGCAAAAGCTGTACTGAGAGGGAAATTCATAGCCATAAATGCATATATCAAAAAAGAAGAAATAGCTAAAATTGAGACTTAATTGCACACCTGGAGGAATTAGAAAAAGAACAAAACACTAACTTCAATAGAATTAGAAAGAAGGAAATAACAAAGATTAGAGAAGAATTAAATGAAATTGAAAATAAGAAAGCACTAGAAAAAAATAAACAAAACCAAAAGTGGTTTTTTTGAGATCAATAAAATTAACAAACCCTAATCTAGACTAACAAAGAAAAAGACAGAAGATTCAAATACACAATATAAGAAATGTGGAAGGGGATATCACCACTTACCACACAGAAATAAAGAGTGTCATAAAAGGATACTCTTAAAAATCATATGCCAACAAGAAGGATAATTTAGAGTAAATGGACAAATTCCTAAAAACATACAAGAAGCCTACATTGATGAAAGAAGAAACTGATGAACTCAACAGACCAATCACAAGTAAAGAGATAGAATCAGTCATCATAACCCTCCCAACAAAGAAGAGCCCAGGACCAGACGGCTTCATGGGTGAATTCTACCAAACATTCTGAAAAGAACTAACACCAATGCTGCTTAAACTTTTCCACAAAATCAAAGTAGAAGGAACATTACCTAACTCAATCAATAATGCCAACATTACCCTAATATCAAAGCCAAACAAAGATGCCACAAGAAAGGAAAATTACAGACCAATCTCTCTAATGACTCTAGATGCTAAAATCCTCAACAAAATACTTGCTAATTGTATTCAACAACACATCAAATGAATTATACACCATGACCAAGTGGGTTTCATCCTGGGTATGCAAGGATGGTTCAACATAAGACAGTCAATCAATGTAATACACCACATAAACAGATCAAAAGAAAAAAAATCACATGGTCATCTCTATAGACACAGAAAAATCATTCGACAAAATAAAGTACCCTTTCATGATAAAAAAACATTGCA
>JAQZBX010074966.1:0-14659 GCA_029593785.1 Cabassous unicinctus
TAGAACATGGCCATGAGAAGATTACCAAGAGATGGTTCATTTGCTGTGTAACCAAAGACAGCAGTCAACAAAGAAATTACAAACAAGAATTGCCAACTGTGGGGTACAGGTGGATAGGGCTTTGTTACAGGCTTCCACAGAATGCATCTTAAGCACCATTGAAAATATATCAATATAGGAATTAAACAAAAAGGCAGAATATACTAAGATAATACAAGTGCTTATAATTAAAGCCATAAATTCAGAAAACCAAACATTTGAAGAGGAGATCCTCAAAATTTGAGGCACATCACAGAAATATTGATGGATCACGTTAGACCTTGTGAAGGGAAGCCTGAACATGTTGTCTGTGTGGATAGCAGAAAAGACCAACCCAGCTGTCCACGAGCCACCTGCTGCCTGTGTGCACAGATGTGGGGTGACATGAGCCCGTAGTGCAGAGGGTGGCAAATGGCAATATAGCAATCATAGGACATCACCATAAGGAAGGCCAACTCTGTGGCTACAAACAAGAGAAACAGATAAATCTGAAAGGCACATGCTAAGAGAGAAATAGATTTATTCCCTGACAGAGAATTCACAATCATGTTGGGAAGAGCAACTGAAATGCAGCAAAGATCAATGAAAGATAAATTGTCAATAAAGAAGTACATTGGGTAGTGTAGATATGGATTTATTACAATAGCAGTAAGAGTTTTAAAATATTCCTTGTCAGGGCACCTAGATAGAACACTAAAAACATCAGACCTTGCAAAACTTGAAGCTCCTGTGTGGTTGAGATATCCATGAGAAGGAATTCAGTGAAGATAGTGAAATTGTCCATATCTTCTACTATGTTTCAGTTTCCCTCTGGTCAAAGCATAATAAGATAAAACATGCTAAAAGCCAAATAGGGAAAATCCATATGTGTGGAAAGTAAAATGTCACCATTGATAATAATATATGGCTATTCAACCAGAAAATAGAATAAGGGAAATGGAAAAAAAAGGAAAGTATTTTGAAATCAAGGAATGTATGTATTTCCCTTTTCATTTTCTTTCCTGATCATTCCAATGTGTTAATTTCAACTTTAATAGGATCAGATAATCTAAGTTCATTAAATTATTTAAAATAAATTCAAGATCAAAAATATTTCAGTTATTGAATCAAATGTACACTACTTTAGTAAAAATATATTTTTCAAACTCTACCTGTCTTTATCCAGTGATAATATCTCATTTTCTTCCTTACTAAATGGTCATCCCAGGTATGCCTGTAGGAGATTTCCCATATCAGTCCATTTGTTTGCACAGGCTATAGATATTTCTGACATTCTTTACATACCAGATGGCTGGGATGATTGCTGATATTTCCTGTTCTTTGGTTGGCTGTCTTAGAAACTGTTCCTTTATCAAAATGTCAATGATTCTGAGTTTCTTCAGAGAATGATTAATAGAAAGATGAGCAGATGGAGATTATGACTCTCTACTCTTTCATTTCACTTGTTTAATAGGAACATCCATATGGGCCCTTTCTTTCCTCCTTTGCCCTACAATCCTTAAAATTTTTATTTCATTTTGATAATAACCTATTCAATTTTTCTGTTGCAATATGCACCAGATTTCCCTTTTTGTCTCCCTGGTTTATCTTCTCACCTGCACAAAGTGTCTAAGAAAAGCATCCCACCTGATATTATTCCTTCTCAAAGAACCCTTTCGGCAATCAAGTATGAATTCCAGTATGTGATGAAGGTTTAATTCTGTCCAGATATCTTTCCTATGTGCTTTTCAAGAATTTACTGAGACCTCCTTATTAAAAATAACCATTGTAACCACAATTATTTTACTTGTGCTTACCTTGAAGCATTCCACATCATAAATAAATCCTGTTTCATTCTTAATTATCCTTTCAACTCAAAAGCATTTTTTTAAGGATATAATTACAGAATTATTTAATTTTTATATGTGTAAAACAGAATTGAGGGGTAATAATTAAAATGTTAGAATTAATTATCATTAATAATGTATTTGTTTATAATACATTTGCAATGGCAAAAAATGCATACATTTTGGCTATCATTTTATGTGGATCTTAATATTCATTTGCTTTCACTGATTATATTTATGAATCTCTTTTTCTTTGTACAATATTGTATGCATTTTTTATAAGAACCACTCAATGATGTACATTTCTTCAATTAACCTCATTTTCCATCTCTGCAGATTGCATCATTCTCTTTCAATTGTACAAATTCTCATGTTTCCCCAGACTAAAGTTACCATACATCATCTGCCTCAGAGTTCATTGTAATGGTTAAATGCTAAGCCCTGGGTGTAAGAGAGAGAAAGAGAAGTCAGATTTCCCCCTGACTCTAATTACTTCAGGGATATTTTGAAATAGCTTACTTTATAATTGTAAAATTATAAAATGAATGGTAAATCTATACCTCATGGATTTTTAAACACATGAAGTGGAATATATTTAAAACCTACCTAGATCATATTTAGTCTTAATATCCAGCACATAAATATAAGAAAGCATACACAGTAAAAAGTTCACTGTATATCTCAACCAATCCATTGATATTTTAAGGACTGTTTTCTCTTTCAAGGATTGTTTTTTTGAAATACGTTGCTAAATCACAGTTGCCTCTGAATAGCTTATCTATCCTTTACAATCTAATTCATGTAATAGTTCTTTCATAGTGCTTGTACTCGTTCAATTTCTTCTAATTTATGTAACATATTTTCCATATTTTTAATGCAGTCTACATATCACATACGTTTCCTCAGTTACCACTTTAAAAACCAATCATCTGTAATAAAACCAGACTCAGTAAAATTCAAACTGTCTATGATCATCAATTTATATTGGGGAGAACAAATACAGTGTGCTAACCAACTTGACACACATCACAGTTATTTCACTGAATTTTTCAATAGCTATTTTAAAGAATCACATGAATTTAAGCATACAATTATACCTGATAAATGATGAATCCCATTTACTTTCTGTAACGAGATATTTATTTTGCACAATTATATAGACTTAAGAAAATCCATGATCCTGTCTCTATTTTTCACTGAAAAAAAAACTCATGACAATTCTCAGGAAGATTTACATTTACATATGAAAAACTCTGGTTCTAGAATCTTTGTACACATGGTTATTCCTTATAAAGCTCACCTATGGTTCATCCATCTCAGGGAACCACAGGGAATGATGATTTCACTCTCCAGAGAGTCCAGTTTCCTTCCACCCGTGATTGATGAGGATTTCTTGGCTATGCTTTTGAGATTAGCTTTTTGTTGTTAATGTTAACAAAATGAATGTATTTTTAAAAAGATTCACAGGTCACTGGTGTTTCAATATATTTTCAATTTTATATCATATGTTAAATATAATTTATTTGCATTATAATATATCCATAATATCCTGCAAACCCCAATAAAATACACTTTCTAAGAGTTGGAACTAACATTATAGCATGAATAAAATATATATACTTTACAAATTGTGAAGAAAAATAAAACAAAAATATCCCAGTAGCTACTAAATTAAGGAAATACAGGATATATTTTGGAATGGATTCTAAAAAGAAACAATGGTAAAAGTTTGTGGCACAGTGTGAGACTTTTATCAAAACTGCTATGAAGAGAGACTTGTACATAGTATATGATATTAACAAAAGTTAGCCCCCAGATTTTAAGTTATGATACCCAAAGTCAGTTTTGAGGAATGTAGTTCATTTGCCACTTTCTGAAAATTCTTACTAATAGAAGCCAATCAGGAGAGTATCAGAAATGTGGGAGAGGTTAAGAAGCTGTCAAGAAAGACTAGGCAATGAAGGCTCACTAAAAGTAGTTTTCATGTAGCTACCAATTTATGTTTTGGTAAATTGTCAGGGAAGTTGGTTGAGTAGAGGAAATGAAGTCAAATCTATGAAAGGAGAATCCCCCTTGATTTAGTATAGGATAATTTTGCCTTCATCACATTTAAGAACACTCAGAGTTTCACAGAGACCAAGCAGATCTTTATCTACTTGCATATGTTTCTTTATGTATATTTTAGACAAAAATAAGCAAAACTGAAGATTTGTTCAGCCTGATAGAGGCCTCAAAAGTTTCCTAATATAGCAAGAATAATTCTGAATTAACCAAAATCAAAGTAGATCTGGGTAGATTTTTAATAATAAAGTCATACTATTATTATTTGCATGGTTATTTAGCATTCAAAAGAGGGTAACATTAGGCAAAATACATGCAAAATTATACTGCCTAAGATTTGTTGAAATATTACCAAAACTAAATTAATAGGATTTACATAAATGATCTGTTCTCAAGTTTTTTGTTTTCTGTTTTTTTTTTTGTTGTTGCAGGAATACTTCATACTCTAATTATTGAAACGCTAAGTAACCTATTATTCTGTATATTTTATATATGGAAGATTATCACATTAGAAATGAAAACTGATATAAGTATAAACAAGAAATTTATTAAAAGTAATAAATCCATTGAGTTTTAATCTAATAATGCACTTTAGATAATGTTATACCCCAAAACCAAAATGGAATTGAGAAAAAGGAAATGGTTTTAATGCTTTAAAAGGAGATGGCTGAATTTTCACATTTACTTCACATTCATTCCATTGGATTAACTGAAGAGTGTGAAGAAAATATGACCTTACAGAGATATATGGTTATAAAAAGGAAGGAATATTTGAATATCACTTTATATAATTGTTCATATTATTATTTAATTTTAATATTTTACACCGAAACACAATAGGTGGTGGTTTCCTAAATAATAGTTCCAATTTTTAATCTGAAACCATACAGATGAACTTTTCACATCCGCTTAAATGTAAATCTATTATCTATTTACAATTGGAATGGATTCCACACACATATGATTTTGTAACTTCAAATAGTGTTCATCTGGAAAATATTGATTCACAAAGTAATCCAGAATTTACAAACATGATATTTTATTTTACAATACCTCAAAATACATTTATTAATATAAGCAACACAGCTCTTAAAATATTTAAAAAAATATTTCCATGTACAATTTCTTTAAACACTTGGATAGATTTTTTCTTATATATTTCATTCCCTTATTTGTTATTGTCAATGGAATTAGTTTTCTTGATTTATCTTCAGATTCTTTATAATTGGTGTATTGAAACAGCACTGAATTTTTTTATTTTTATTTTTTATTTTTAAAGAAGCTTTAGATTACTTAAATGATGCATAAAAATATAGGTGATTCCCATATACCCCACCCCCTCCCCCTCCCACACTTTCCCACATTAACAACATCCTTCATTAGTGTGGTACAATTGTTACAATTGATCACCTATTGAAACATTGCTAATAACCATAGACTATAGTTTACATTATAGCTTGCTCTCTGTCTCACACAGTTTTGTAGGTTATAGCAAAATATATAATGGCCTGTATCTGTCATTACAATGTCATGCAGGGTAATTCCAATGTCCCCCAAATGCCCCTACATTACACCTATTCTTCCCTTTCCCTCCCCTCAGAACCTATGTGGTTACTGCCTCTATATCAATGATAAAATTCTTCCATTGCTAGCAAAATAATAAGTATATATTAGAATAATAATAAGTCTACTTTAGTCTTTTGCTCATTCCCCCAATCTTGAGGATTTTGGGATGGTGATGCCCACTCTGTTCTAATTGAGAGAGAGCTTAGGTCCCATGGAGCAGATGGATGAAAATATCTCACTTGCAGTTGCAGACACTCTCTGTTCCTTGGGATGAGCTTTAACTATCATCATCTCCTTGTTAGTTTCCTAGGTGAATCCAATGAACTAGAGAGTAGGAGTTGCAAAACTGCCTAGATTCAGGTCTTAGCTGGCACCTAAATGGACCAAAGATTTAAGTCTCTTAAATTCAAGGGCCATGTATTTAACAAGTACAGTGCTAATTATAGGTTCAAATAAAAGGGATAGAAGAGCCGTATAGGGAACTTATAAATGAGTTAAACTTTGTTACACTGGGGAGCATGAATTCCAGAGTAAAGCCCACTGACAGGGTGTCAAATTCTGAGCATGTCTGCCCTGCTTACAGTGTCCAGATGTCTCTTGAGCCCTCAGGAGCCCCATTGTTTGAGGCACTGTTTACTGTGGCAGTCAATAAGATCTTGCTGAGATGTGAATAATTATTACCTCTGGAATGACCTCCCAACTTAATTTGAAATCTCTTTATCATGAAAAATCCTTTGTATTTAATCCCCTTTTGATCAAATAAACAACTTTTTGTTTTTGTTGCTTTTTCCTCTTGTTAATTTTTATACTATGTTTATTTAGCTCCACTCTAACCTTTTTTGTTTCCTTCATTCACTTTAGTTTGTCCTTCTTTTTCTGGTTTCTCCAGGTATTAAGTTATGTCTTTGATTTTAAATCTTTCTTCTTTTATATGTAAGCATTGAATATATAAACTTCACCCTCATCACTGCCTTTGTTGCATATCACAGAATTTGGCATGTTTTTATTCATTCACCTTAAGTTAACTCCTAATATAAACTGTGGTGCAATTTTTTTTCAAAGAATGTGTTGTTCAGTTTTCCCATGCATGTGAATTTTCCTGTTGCCTCTGTAATTGATTCTAGTGTCAATTCATTGTGGCTTGAGAAGATATAAATATGTGTATACTTTATTTTTAAATTTATTGGGACATATTTTGTGACTTAACATGTAGTCTATCCTGGGAAATGATCCATGTGTACTAGTTAAGAATGTGTATTCTGCTTTCTGCATGTGAATTATTCTATATATGTTTCTTAGGTCTAGGTGGTTTATGTCTGCATTCAAGTATTCAGTTTCCATATTGATCTTCTCTTTAGATGTTCTATTAATTATTGAAACTGTTGTATTGAAAGCCCCTATTATTCCTGTAGAAAATCTATTTCTCCCTTCAAATCTGTCAATATTTGTTTCGTGCAATTTAGGAAGCAGATCTTGGGTGAATAAATATTCAAAATTGCTTGGTTATCTTGTTGAATTGACCCTTTTTAGTTTATACAGTCCTTCTTTGTCCCTTGTAATATATTTTTTATTAGGGCAGTCATGGTTTACAAAAAATCATGCAGAAAATAGTGTTCTATATAATGCACCCCCAACACAAATAATTTTACATGTTATTAATATTAACACAGTCCCTTAGTAAAGTATCTTTGGTACAAATCAAGAAAAATGTTATTATAATTATGCTATTAACTATAATCCATAGTTATACATAGTCCATCTACACAAACACAACTCCTAACCCCTCCACCATTTTGTTGTACTTATCACATAATATATCTTTATATATTATATATTTAAAACCATGAGTTATCATTACTGTTTATGCATTTAAATTTTAGAGTCTGTGAGAAATAAAAAGTGGAGTTATATACCAATAATACAATACAATGCTACTGATGTTTATAGTTATCCAAATGGTTACCTTTATTGAAGGTATATATTTCTTATGCCACTTCAATCCACTGTACAGTGCTTTCAGTCTTAAGAATGCCCTTTAGCATTGCTTCTATGGCAGGTGTCATGATGGTGAACTCTCTCAACTTTTGATAACCTCCCCCCATTTTTGAAAGACATTCTAGCAAGATATAAAATATTTGGTTGAAAATTATTTTCGTTTAATACTTTAAATATTTTCTTCCACTGCCTTCTTGCTTCCATGGGTTCTAATGTGAAATAATTACTTAATTTCACTGCAGATCCCTTATACATAGCTCATTACTTTTCTTTTGGACTTTTCAGAACTCTTCTCAAATCCTTATCTTTCAAGAGTTTAACAGAATGTGTCTGGGCCTGGTTCTTTTTGAGTATCATGCTTAGAAGTCATTGGAATCCTTGAATGTGTATATAAAGGACTTTTGTAAAAATTGGGAATTTTTCTGGCATTTTATCTTTTAATATTCTGTCTGTTCCTTTTAATTCTGGGAACGCCATAAGGTGACTAGTGGTATGCATAATATTATCCCACAATTGTCTTACTTTCTGTTCACGTTTTGTCATTCTTTTTTCTTTCTGATCCTGTTTGAATCATTTTAATTGTTTTTGGACTTGGTGATTCTTTGTTCTACCATCTCTATCTGCTATCGAATCCCTCTAGGAATTTATTACTACAGTTGTTGTGGCCTTCAAATTCTATATTTAGGTTTGTTCCTTCTTATAAATCCTGCTTCTTTATTAGGTCTCTCATTTTGTTTATTCATCATTTTCCTTGTATTCTTTAGTTTTATCTCTGTATTTTATTCTAGAATTTTTAAGAACATTTTTTAAAGTCTTGGCTGGTATAAGTAATGTCTTATCTTTTTTGTTGACTTTCTCTAATATTTTATATTTATCCTTTAGATAGGCTATAATTTCCTGTTTTGCTTTTTGACTTGTAATCAATTTTTTTCACATTCTACATTTGAATATTTTACCTCTAGAATTTAGCCCTTGATTTGTCTATTCTTTAAGTGTGTATCCAACAAATAATATGATACAAATTTCCTTTCATGTCAGAAGGAAACCAAAACAAACAAACCACTGCAAATAAACACCTTTCATACCTTCAATAAATGTAATCATTAGCTGGTGGTCTCCTTCAGAGTTATCCTTCCTTTCAAGAGGATTACCCTGAGGAGAAAATATGATGCCTTCTCAGTCATTTCTGAGTCTGTATCTTGTCTTAGACATGTGCTCATGTCCTTAGGAATTCCCCTGTTTTCAGGAATCAGACATCCCATCTTACCTACATGGAATAGATTCCTCCCCTCACAATGAATGTCTTTAGGGGGTATCTTAAGCCCAGTGGAACTACAGTTTGATTGACTTTTATACTGCTTTATCCCTGTGCAAGCTGATTCTGCTTGCATGGCATTTGGAGGGAAAGACAGAAGTGAGAGCCCTTGTTCAATACTTCAGAATGCCACTCCATAGAGTGGCACCAGAATATATGCACCTCAGTCTATATATAGTTGAGTAATTCTCTCTGGAACATGTTCAGGCATCCACAATGAGAGCACAGGCCAGTTCAACACCATGCCAAACAGGGGGTGATGGACACCAGGAAAGTCACCACCAGCTTCTACTACCATTTTTAAGTGCTAATTGCATGACTCAGTCCTCACTCAATTACTGCATCTGTTTTTGCATTCCAGAACTCTGTGGGAAGTAGATGCTGTCAGTTTTTGATAGTTTATTTAAGTTTTATGGGAGAATGGTAGGCTGGAGCTTCTTACTTTGTGATCTTGTTTGCGTGCTTAATATATATGTTTTAAGATAATATCTTTCAAACAACAAAGATTGACTAGCTGTCTATAGATGAGTAAAAACAGTTAATTAATTTCCTGATATTGGTACTTTATTCATTCTCTTTTATTATTTATTTACTAAGTAGAGTTAATAAATTTGGTTAATGTGCTGAAAGAAAACCTTTTGTTTTTGTCACTTTTTCCTTTTGGTTCTCTAATTTGTTTATCATTGATTTCTACTTCTTTATTAGTTTTCCCTTTTACTTCTTTAGTATAAAATTGCTCCTCTTTCCTGTTTTTTTGAGTTGGAATTGTAGGTCATTTTTTTTTTTAAACATATTCTTCCTTTCTAGTATAAACATTTACAATTTTAAAATTTTCTGTATGTACTTTTTATTTCTATTCCATCTCTTCTGTTGTCATTCAATTTCAAATTAAAAAATAGTGGTAATTTATTTTAATTCACACAGTTAAATTATATGCTTTTATTTTGCTAAACAGTTATTGTTAATATCTAATTCAATGCCATTGTGGTCTGAAAACACACTCTACTAAATAAAATCCTTATAATTCACTGAAACTTCTTTAATGGCTTAGTATGTAGTCCTTCTTGATATATTCTAAAAAGAAACGGTAATTGAAATCAAAATTATATTCTATTACATACTTGTAAAATAGAGAAATGAACACATCTGTCAACTAAGTATGGTGATTATTATGCTTAAACTAAGTTATGATTTTCTTGGCACTGTTCCATTATACCAAATTTGCAAATGATGAGTAGTTTCTTATAAAACTAAACAAAACCTGTCTTTTGAACGTGTGATTTTACTTCATTATTAAACAAATTAGACTGAAAACTTATGCCCAAAAGAACTTGTACAAGAGTTTCCATCAGCTTTTTTCTTAGAAACTAAAATATGGATAGGGCACAGATGTCCATCAAAGGAAAATTGATAAAGTTGGAAATATTTACAAAATTTAAGATTATTCAAAATTTAAAATGAGCAGACTACTGGAAAACCTAACATTGGTGAATCACATAAACATCAATTTCAATTTGAAAGAGGAGCCTTGCACAAAAGATTAAAAGATGGACCAATGAATATAGTAGCGAAGAAGGTTAGTATAGGAAATGAGGGAATGTGGCTGGCCAGAATAAAACAATAATAGCTGGGACACCACTGTTCAGAACATAGCCATGTACTCCACCCCGAAATACCCTGATGGAAGGCAGATGCTTGAAAACAAAGCTATAACCATTACAGCTAAAATACCTGCCAAGACCTTGTTCATGAGGTCCCATTTGAAACTCCCAAGCTCAAAAGAAGTCACAGATAACTCCTAACAGAAAAGCCATCCTATTGTTTCCCTGAAAACTAACAGGTAAATCTAAACAGGGGAAAACAATCAGGACAGCAAATAGCTGAGATCCTTCCTTAATATTAGGAAGGGGAGGAGGAAAGGCATTAAAAATACCTATCCTGGGGCTCCACATTGTGTGTCTTACCTTGTAGCACCCCCACACCCATATGTTGGGTGTGAACCCTCTCTTTTCTCTCATTTCTCAATATACTCTTTTTACTGGATCCCTGATACTGGCCACCTCTGAATTCTTTCTTCAATGAAGCCAAGAACCTAGAAACTCATAACACAGAGTGTTTTCCTAACATAGTTGGTGAGCAATCCAGGAGACAAAAAAACAAGTAATGCTCCCAACAACTGACCAAGACTGGTGAGTCTAGGTTTTTAATTAGAGCCTGTATATGCCCTCTTTTGTCTTATTAGTGAGACTCCCCAACCTCCCAGCCTTGGTAGTGCCCAGAGGTTGTTCCGTCTTCAGTCCCCTGAGATTCTTGTCATTCCATTACCTCTGGGGCCTCCAAGGATGTTTGCCTGCAAGCTGCAGAGTAATCAGTCTAGAGCTTCTTAATGTTTGGTTTAACTGCAAAACTCAGTCCCTGGCTGTGACCATAAAATGAGATCTGTTTCATAACCACTTCCTTAGACCTTTGCAAAAGAAAGCCAAAGGAAGGGTACCTAGCAAGTTCCTTTCCTAAAAGGAAGGCTGGCTTGGTAGCTTCAGTCTGAGAACAGGACCCAGTTTTCTTCTTAGACCCATTAGGTTCTGGAAACACACAGATAAAAGAGACATCTGATCCCTGGAACATTGGAACAGCAAGCAGGGCTCCCAGTCCAGCCAGGACACTGAGCAATTTCCATTCAGTCATGTCTAGGAGTGAGACGCCACTAAGGCTAACCAACACATTTATTCTCCCTTAGAATAATGGGTGGTCTCTCCAGCATTCCAGCAGACTTCCTATTGAGGTGCCTTCTCAGGAATTTCGACAACCTACCTACTGATGATCTAAAAAGGAAGACGATAATATTTCCTGCCATACCCCATGAATGCAGTACAAATTAGAAGACAGCTAAAAGTAGTCTCTGTATGGGACCCTGAAATCAAGTAAGCCTCCTGTGTAACAGGGAAGGAGAGGACAGGCAGATCTGATGGCCAGAGATCATGTGGTCACATGTCTACTCAAAGGAATTAGGAAGTACACTACCAAACCAGTCAATTAAAATAAGCTCAGGGAAATTGCTCAGAGGCAGGACAAAAACCAAGCCTTACTTTAAGGAAAGCTGTTAGAGGCAATGAAAAATTACCCTCTGGTACATTTTGCCTGTAGAGAAGAACAGATCTTCTGGGAACTCACTTTATTAGTCAGTCTGCCTCAGATATCCATAGGAAGCTGCAAAAACCTTCCCTGGGTCTCCAAACTTCCATTAACTCCCTTTTAGAAACAGCCTTCATAGTTTTCAACAATCGAGACCACACCACTGAGGAGAAACATGAGTGGCAGGCCCAGGGCACAGGGACAGGCTCTCCTTTTAGCTGCCACCATTGAAGGCACCCTGTCACCTCAGGGCCACCTGAATCCAGGCTCCACTTCAGCAGGAACCTGTTTCAAGTATGAAGAGTTGGGCTTCTGGACCCAAGCTGCCTCACTGTCAGAACCTGCCAAGGTCTTGCCTCAGGGAAGGATGCATGGGGTCAAAGCCAGGAGTGGCTCCCTAGTCAACACTGAGAACCATCAACCAGAAGGAGCCTCAAGTGACCCGTGACCTGGCAGGTAATACTGTCTATTTCTTAATTAACATGGGAGTCACTTACTCAGTCTTGGCCTGCCACTCCAGACCTCTGTAGTCTCGGTTAGGCATAAATATGGGAAATGAAAGTGGAATCAAGGTCTAGGCTGTTTAAAACTCTCTCCTGTAGAATAAGAAACCATCCCATAAGCCATCAATTAAGCAATGTTCCCTCAAGGAGGATGTTGTTAAAGTCCTCCAGCCAATGATTAAAATTTCATTGAGGGTTTTGAAGTAGCTAAATAATTGGAGAAATAGACCATATTTATGGCATGGAAAATACAATATTATAAAATGTTTGTTATACTAATTTATTAAATGACATCTATATAAAAACCCTGCAGATTTTTACAGAAAAAATCAACCATTTGGCCCTAAGTTACCGATGAAATCCAAATAGCATAAACACTACTAAGGAAGAAAAATTTAAATGAATTTTCTTAACAAATATTGTGTCTTGGTATAAAATAATAGTCAGTAAACATTGTGGCATGGGACAAAAAAACACAAGTAAAAAACATAAAAGAATAGAGGAAACATATATGAATACTCAACAGATGGCAGATGCAGTGTGGTACCGCAGTGGGAATAACATTACTATCCCCAATCTATAAAAATCACCTCTAAGTAGATCAAATGATAAAAGATGAAAACTAATATTATAATAATTTTGAATATATTTTCACAGCCTACATCATAATCCACATTTCCCCTTCCTATTCATTTATATTGAAAGTCCTTGCTACATTGTCAAGCTATATATCAATGGAGTAATGGAATACTCTCTTCTTACAGAGGAACACTAAAATCTTAAGAATAATCCAATCTACCTGAAAAATACTCTTTTAAAATTAAGAATTTGTATAACCAGCACAAAGGACATACAAGAAAAAAATTTTTGCTTACTTGTTAATGAGTCAATGGTTCATAAGTTAATTCAGCATTTAAAGTCACAAAGTTGATTACCTATAACCAAAAGGAAATATTAGTTGTACATGTTCTTTTTAATTCTTTAAAATTGCCTCACTCCATATATTCCATTTCCAAGAATTACTGTTTAGTTTACTTTGTCCTCTGTGGGGAAATAATTTTGCTGTCCCTATAATTCTGGAAAAAAGCTGACCCTTGTTAACTGCTCAATAATTAAGAAGCAGCTCCTGGTGAGATTTTGGAGCTGAAGACTTTGTGCCCAATCATAGAAAAGAAAGGAATATGAGACCAGAGTAGAACTCACAAGCTGTGTTTCACCAATCCATTTATTTTCTGGTTTCTAGCAGGGTGGGTGGCAGTGATGTTTTTAAACTTGGACACAAAAATCCAATAAACTTGCAGGCATGACTGTAACATGTAAATATAGAAAACAGTTAGAAAATAAAGATTTGTGGACAAGCTTCAATGCTCTTTAAATAGTAGCAGTAGGACCTGTGTTCCTGTGTACATCAAGTGACTGAAATACAACCATGTTCCATCTATCTGTCAATCTAGTGAAGATTAATAAACATGTTAATGCCATATCTCTCTTTAAAATTTCATTAGACTTTTATTCAAGATAATTAACCTTATGCCTTATCCCAATGAAGACACCATAAAAAATAATCATGAATTACAAATTTTATGATCATCAGTGAAAAGGGTACTCATGAATTGATATTTGTAAAATTTGGAAGACAAAATGTGAAAATAGTGTCTATTGAACATGAAAATGAACATGAGGTATATATGGAAGCAGAAAGCAGGATTAACACTTTTGGACATCTTAACATTCAAAAATATGGACCTTTGACAGAAGGAATAAACATGTAAAGCTGAGACCTGATATGCTGATTTAGATTTTGCTTGGCCTTGTCACATTAACACCAGCAGTGCTTGAGCAGGATGCCTGTGTAGACCTTAAAATGCCTGAGAGAATTTCTCTATTGAAATAGAAACTGATAATATTGTTAAGGGAAATCATGGGCAGCTTTTGTGGATTAATGCCTGAGAGAAGTGTCCTGTTATAAGGTCTTGAGGCCAATGCAAATTGTGGTTAGCTCCATACCACCTTCTCATTAAACAAACACCAGCATTTTACCTCCAAGTTAGAGATCCCAAGCATCTATCATTTGGCTTATTCATGATTGTAAACAAACATTTTAAGACTGAAAACCATTGGGAAAAAAATCAGATATTGAATAAGAAAGAAATAAACAAATATTTTTTAATGACTCCAGATGCACTGGGACAATAAAGGAGACAGTGGGACATTGTAAAACC
>JAQZBX010074967.1:0-14656 GCA_029593785.1 Cabassous unicinctus
CTGCTATCCTGGCTTTCAAGAACTATGAGTGAAAAAAATGAAACCTATTTAAAGATTAAAAGAAATATTTTCCCTTAGAACCCAAAACTTGCTTTATCCGTTGATTCATGAAATACTCTTTGGTAAAGCTACATGCTGAGCTTTACATGATGATGAGAGTGCAAGCTCTGGTATCAGAATCCCAGCACTGCCACTTACTAGCTTTGTGTCCTTGGACAAGCTACCTATCTGTGTGCCTTAGTTTCCTCATCTTTAAAGATGATATACTAATTGGAATTATCTCACAGGGCTGCGTCAGAATTAAATAAGATAATGTAAGTATAATGCTTGAGAGTATTGACACTGTATAATTACTCTCAACCTTAATTTTCTTCCAGCACCGCTGTTAAGATCAATTATCCGCACTGGAAAACCCTTAAAATAAAAATGTATTGGCTAAATTAAATTCTACTTGAGTGCATCCGCTATCTCTAAATGGGGGATTGGGTGACTAGTAACCGAGTAGTCAAGAACTATGGTTAGGCAACAAATCTCTCAATACTTTGCTTTCCCCAAGGCGCTTTACAGAAGGTTAAGCCTTGCAAATTACGGGCGGCCCTAATTCAAGTTCCTGGTCGTTTTCAAAGCGACAAAGTTTTGAAGCTATAGGCCTGGGTCTCTCCCAGCTCTGACCGCCCACCCCCAGTTACTTCCAAAATGGCCCTCTCTGCCTATTTCCGCCCCCTCTCCACGCTCCGCGCACCACGTGCCCCGCCCATGGGGCGCAGGAGCCCCGGCCCCGCGCTAGGCGCTGGGCGCACCCCCGGCCCCCGCCCCGGCCAAGGGGATGCAGGAGGCCCGGCCCCGCGCTGGGCGCACCCCCGGCCCCCGCCCCGGCCAAGGGGACGCAGGAGTCCGGCCCCGCGCTCCGCGCCTCCGGGGCCGCGCGCGCGCGCGCGCGCTGCGCATGCTCTTGCCGGGCGGGTGGGGTAGGCCGGGCGGGCACGGGCGCGGGCTCCTGCGCGGGCAGCTCTGCTGGGAGGCCTCGGCCTGACGCGGGCCTCGCCGCGGCGTCCTGGAGACCCCCGAGCGATGGAAGCGGCGGCTCCGGCGGCGGCCGAGGCCGCGGGGCGCGAGGAGCTCGGTGGGTGTCGCGCGGCGGGCGCGGGCGGCGAGCGGCCTCCCCGCAGGGGCGGGCGTTGGGGCCTGCGGGGTCGTCAGCTGTCTGGGGCGGTGGATCCAGCGCGGGTGGAGCAGCGCGGCCAGGCGCCGAGGGCGTCCACGTCCACGGCGGCGGAAGCCCTTTCTCGACGGTGCTTTAAGGAAGTTGTCGTGGTTTTGCTTTGCGAACGCTTCGGCCCATCCGGAGCCCCCGGGTGGCTCCTTCTTGACCCCCTGCCCGCCGGGGTGCCGAACCCAGTGCGCAGGCGACGCCGTGCTTCGCTCGGCGGCAAACTGCTCAGCGACAGGGGCTGAGCGCGCATGGCCTCCGCTGTCGAGAGAACAGAAGCGAGGCTCCTGCTGAAAAGATGGTCCCGAGTTATATGCACTAGCTTAGGATTCCTAGGAATTTGATACTAATGATTGAATGTCATCTTCAAGAACGATGTGGAGCTTCTTTTCAAAATACTTCACTGTAAGTAACCAAGAGGTTCCTCCTCTTGTAATAATATGCGGCGCACTGTGCCCTTTATTTTTTTCCAGTTATAAAAACCATAGAAATAATAGAACTTAACCTAGTGGAAAAGCACTGGAAGGTGGTAACCGGGTTGGCCCTGGGGTGGGACCCTGCGGCCTGCAGGGGCAGGGAGGCAGGGGGAGACAAGGGACCACCTAGTTCAGAGCGCCTCGGGGCCTGGCGGTGAAGGGCCAGGGCGAGGGCACCGGCATACGTTTAGTGAAGGAAGGAAAGGCGTTCCCGGTCAGCGTCAGGCAACGCCAAGTGCCTGGTTTAACCCGCGCGAAATCCTGTGAGTTCCGTGTTGTTATTATCCCCGTTTCCTGGGTAGAGTGATTTTAAGCTCAATAATGGCAGAGCCCAATTAGGAACCCGGGTTCATCTAACTCCGTTTTAAATTCACTGATACCCTGTCCTAGTGAGGATGTGGGAGGCTGGACATTCTCCTGCATTGCTAGTAGGAAGGAACAGGAAAATATTTTTATCCTTAAAAGTGTACATATCCTTTGACCCAGCAGTTCTACTTCTAGAAACATTTCCCAAGGAAACAAGTCATGTAAATATATATTTATAGCAGGAGATGTGCATTACAGTATTTATAATAGAGCAAAACTGGGAGCAGTTTAACAGTCCAGCTAAAGGAAAGTGATGAGGTAAACTGCCATTCACTCGTGCACTAGATAGCCATTTAAAATGATATGGAAAGGTAGTCACTAAACATATTTTTATAAACTGAAAAAAATTTCAAAATTATTTCAATGATTTAAAAAAAATTATGTGTATTCATTAATTCAGCACAGATCCACTGAGCTGCTCTTATGTGCCAGGCACCTTTAGTCACGTGGAGGGGATAAATTCAGGATAAAACAGATCAAGATCCCTGATCTCATAGATGTTCTCTTCTAATAAGGGGAAGCAGACAATAAATAGTAATCAGTGATCAGTAAATTGTGTAGTATGCTAGGTGGAAAGTGCCATGGAAAGAAAAGCCGGGTTAGAAGTCGGGCGGTGGCTGGCGGTAGCTGCTGGTTTCAGTATTACACAAGGATATACACAAGGATGGGCCTTGTTGAGAGGTGAGATTGAGCCAAGACTTGGAAGAGGGCAGGGAATTAGCCAGGCGGATATCTGGGGAGGGATCAGCCGGAGCAAGGAGGTCAGGGCGGTGCGGAGCAGGTTGTGTAGAGCCTTTAGGCCGTGAGCGGTTTTGGCTTTCGCTCAGAGCTGTGGGCACCAACGCGGAGGCGTTTAAGGGTCGCACTGGCTGCCTCATGAAGAGACGGGGGGAGCAAACTGGAAGCAAGGAGACCTGTTAGGAGTCCAGGAAGGAGAAATGCACGTCCCTGGAGCAAGACGGCAGCAGCAGTGGAGAGAGGTGCCGCAGACCCTCAGTGTGTTCTGAAAGTGTCCTGCCGGAGTCCTAACAGACTGGACGAGGGAGAGCGTGAAGCAGAGGAGAAAGGATGACAGCAGGGGTCTCTGTGGGCACCCGAAGAAGGGAACGCAGCCTTCTGAGATGTGGTGGTGGTTTTGGATATGTCCACAAATCCTTTGATGTTTCTCCCTGCAGGAGAAGGAGCTTAATTCCCCTCCCCTTGAGTGAGGGCTGGACTTGGTGGCTCACTTCTAGGGAGCAGGCTGGCAGATGACGTGCCCTCCCTTCTTGGGTCACTCACTCCAGGGGAGGCCAGTTGCCATGTTGTCCTAACCCTAACCCTAACCCTAACCCTAACCCTCACCCTAACCCTCAGGCAGCCCTGAGGAGAGGCCCCTGTGGCAAGGAGCGGGGGCCTCCTGGACAGCCATCGATTATTACGCAGCACTAGGTAATTCGAACAGATGGGTAAAGGTATGGCAGGCGCAGATTTGGGCCCAAAATTAGTTCCGTTTGGGGCGTGTTAAGTTTGGGATGTCTGTTAGACACCTAAGTGCAGCTGTTGAGCAGGTAGTTGGATTTGAGGGTAGAATTAGAGGTCTGGTCTGGAGATAAACATCCGGGAGTCCTCAGCGTGGAGTCTTTAACGCTGTGGGGCTGAGTGAGTGCAGGAGGGAGTGTGTACTCCACACTGATAAGAGGGTAATTTCTGGGTGGGGAGGTAGTCTTCAATTTAAAAAATGTTGCTTATCTATATTTTCTGATTTTCTGCATTAACCAAGTATTTTTAATTTATGTAAGTACAAAAAATATATATAAGTATATGTAAAACACTGGTGGAAATGTTAAGATACAGGGTCCCTAAGCTGTATAAATTAGCTTAAGATCTGCTCTTCGTTTGATAGGCAATGGGGGCTTCTTGACGTGTACATTCTCTCCACCTCAGCAATGGTTAAAGTTGTTACGTTCCCATCTTACTGTCTAGATAGTGGCTTATAGATTCAGATACAAGTTAGCAACATTTTTTTTATATTTTAAAATAAACTACTTCTACCTTCTTTTTACTTCTGGTTTGTCCATGGCCAAAATATGTGATTTTTTTTTGCCTTCGTCCTTGTTAGTCACATTTTTGTGTATTTCCATTCTTTCATTTCTACTTAATTTTTGAAAACATTTTTGCAATCATTGTGTGAATATGTAGCTTTATCCCACTCAACATGATACACTTTACCCTATCTTACCCTGATGTTGTAACTATAATTTAATGCCAGTGTAATATAATATATTCACTTATAAGGTGAATGCTCTGTAGTTAATTTAGCCAGTTTCTAATTGTTATACATTTAGGTTGCTTCCAGGTTTACATCATAAAGAATGTTTCAATTACTATCTTTAGGCCAAAAGCCTTTTCTCCATAGACTAGCTTGTTAGAAGTAGAATTACTAGGTGAAACGGTATATAAACATTTTTTTTAAGGCTTAATATATATTGCTAAGTTAATGTAATTTTCCTTTATTTTTTTCTACAACTGGAAATTTATGTTGATTTTAAGATAGAAAATTGAGGCTAAAAGCAATAGTCTGGGCAGTATGAGAAAGCTTAGAACTGCCTAATTTAAGAATATTCTATTTGCATGCACCACGAAATCTGGTGAATAATAACTCCACTTATAAATAGCATAATTGTGTCTAGGTAGTTTGAGATCCATTGCTTAATACTGTTTAATTTTATAAGGCATTATTAATGCTTACCTATGGTAATCACATAGCATTTTTTATAGCTGCCTAGTTTAGTACTTGCTTCAAAATTGTAGCAAAAGGGGGCGGATGTGGCCCAAATGGTTGGGCATCCGTCTCCCATATGGAGGGACCTGGGTTCAATCCCCGGGACCGCCCGGTAAAAAAAAAAAAAAAAAAAAGCGAGACACTGGTAAATTAATAGAGTTTATATGTAATATAAATTGGAATATGTAATTTTTAAGTTGTTATTCTCATTTTACACATGAGAAAATGGGCTGAGAGGAATCTGGTAAAAGTATTCGTCAGAGCTGGTCTGCTCAAAGCTCTGGTGCTGTGTTGTGCACTGGCTGCGTGTGGCACTGAGCACTTGAAATGTGGCTCATCCAGACTGAGATGTGCTGCAAGCATAAATAGCCACTGGATCTCACAACTTAGTATGAAAAATAGAACATAATATGTCTTGCTGATACTTTTTTTGTTGGTTACGTGTTGAAATGATAATATTTCGGATATGGTTAAATAAAAATATTAATTTCACCTGTTACTTTTTCAGATGTGGTTGCCAGGAAATTTTAAATGACGTTTGTGGCTCGCATTCTGTTTCTTTGGCCCACTGAGCATGGCCTCAGGTTGCGCCCACCCTGTCCTTGGTCACCTCGAGCTCATCTCCTCCTACCCTGCCTCTCGCTGTGCCTCAGACACTCCAGGCTCGCTCTCCTCAGAGCCTTGGACTGCTGCGGCCCAGACACCTACCTGCTCCCTCTGTTCCTCCTCCAGGTCTTTAAAATGCATGCTCTCCGTGAGGCCTACGCTGGCTACCATATCAGAGACTGCAGGCTCTCCCTCCCAATCCCTGTTTTCCTCTTCAGCACTTACTGTCTGTCTTCCCCACTAGGACGTGAGCTCTGTGAGAGCAGGATGTTTTGTCAGTTTCAGTCGTTGCTGTATCCCACACACATTGGGGCTCCGCTGGCATGTGTGTGCACAGTGTCCGTGAACTCACATCTGTATAACATGCTGCTTTTCTTTCATGCATTGATTCATTCATTCATCAAGTACCCACCATGTTCCGGGAACCGAGGGTGCACCTGTGGACAGGCTAGGTACCATCCCCGTCACCAGGAGAGAATAAAGACAGCACAGCGCGGTGGACACTCTTACGGGGAGATCACAGGATGCTGTGGGAACTCGTCGCAGAGACACTTCGTTCAGGCTCCGCGTTAGGAAGGTACTGGGAAGAAGCGTGTAAACTGAGACTTGAGAGATGCGGAACGCGACGAGCAAGGGCAGAAGATTCAAAGGACTACTAAGTGCCAGGACTGGGGTTCAGCCCCAGCTCGTCACTCTGCTGCGCTGCTCCGTTTCCCTTTCTTCATGGCGTCACCGCCCTTTCCCTTTTCTCCACGCCAGGAGCCCGGGAGTCATCCCTGAGTCCTTTACCCTCCACAGCCAGTTGGTGAACAAGTCTTGTGTCTGTCCCCTGACCGCGCCGCCTCTCGCCTGGACTCTTCTGACTGGTCTCTGACTCTGGTCTTTCCTTCTGATTGATCTTTACCTGCTGCTGGGTGGTACGCTTCCAGTGAGGATCTTATCACTTAAACCTTAAATCCTCTTTGGCTTTTCACAGCCTGTAAGAGTAAATCTAAATTCTTTAGCACAGACACAAAATCTTTTCAAGCTTTCCAGCCTAATCTGCCATATACATGCACCTTCAGTCTCAGCCACATTGAAACAGCCTGAAGTTTCCTGGAATGCCCCACTCAGTCTTGTGAGCAATGCCAATACTGAGACCTCTCCTAAAATATCAGAGTTAAATGTAAGAAAACAATACAATATAAACAGTATACATTCTCCTACACTGTAAATCTAACTTTGGAACAAAAATGCAGTTTACTTTAGCACTTTCTGTTTACTATTACCTAGAGTTTCTCAAAGTTATAAGTGACTCATTACTCTCTTTACTAATAAATCTCATTCACAGAGATCCAGGCTTAAACGGATCTTCTAATTGGGCTATTATCAGGTAAAGAAGCAACTTATTGTGTGTGTGAGTATATCACTTCCCCAGATAGTTGTACTTAGGTGTCTTTTTAACTTACTCTTTGGATGCAGGAATATTTTGTATCATTCAAGCTAAATTGTGATTTGCATTCAAGTTCTAAAACTAGATACTTTCACCTATTTTTAGTTTCTTTGGTTTAACAAATATGCATTTCTTAGTACACCTCAATAATTTAGCCTAAAACTGTAGGGAAGTCTTAAGAGATTTTTTTAAGTGCAGTTTAAAAAAAAATTTAGGTACATATATAAATATGTGCTTCTTAAATTCCTAACGCTCTTAAGAAGTATTTTTCTCTCAAATAGTTGAACTTTTAAAATTTCACTCTTCTTAAGCTCATTGGAAGATTAATTAGAAATGCTTCCTGGAATAACTAATTTTTTTAAAAAAGATTTTAAATGTGAGGGATGAGACAAATGGATTCAAAGCAAAGAAATATACATGAAAAGCTGTTTTTCACAATATCATTTTAGTGTTTTCTTGAACACATAACATTGAGAAATAATGAATTTAAGAACTAAGGAAAACTATAACTGTAGGGGATAATAGTGTTGAATAAAATTAAATAAGATAATTGGTAAACAACATAAATTTAAGAGTGATTTAGCTCAACTAATTTTTACTTGGGAATTTGAATGCACACTGTAATTCTCTTATAAAACCTTGATTCTGTGAGTCACAGAAACAGTATTTAGAGATCATTTTAACAATTTCAGATTTTCAATTTAATACTGAAAAAGATAGTAAAAATAAAATTTTCCTGTGATGCTATTAAAAGTGAAGTTATCATTTAGAGTCCATATTTTTTAAAGTTTTCAGAAAACTTATCTTTTTTCCTGGTGTGTTGTTGCGGGGATGACCTCTTGGGTAGTAGCTTCCACTCACAGGCTGCTGCGTGTGAAATGCCGGCAGTGAGAGCTGTCTTTATTAAGAGCAGGGAGTGTACCTGGTCCTGCACGGTACGTACTCTGCAGCCCTGGGCAGAAGGACATTAGAAAGTTCAAGTAACCGATGGATTTGTATAAGCTGCCTGTTGGGTTGGAGTCATGCCATACACATGCAAAAGGCATGTTTACATCCCAACCCCTGGTCCTGTGAGGATGTTGTTAGGGAGGTGGGCCTGATCCAGTAGGGCTGGAGTCCTTAGAAGAAAGGAAATGGGCACAGAGAGAAGCCACAGGAGCAGCCAGAAGCTGGAAGTCAGTGGAACCCGCAAGAGAAAGAAGACACTGTCAGGTTAGGGAACCCCAAAGGTTGGCAGCCAGCCTTCCAGCCTCTGAAACCATGAGCCAGTAAGTTTCTACTGTTAAGCCAGCCTGTGGCATGGTATTTGTTTTAGCAGCTGGGAAACTAAAACACTGGAAAAAAAATTGAGCTCAAGGGTGGGCAAAGGTAATGGAATGTATTTAGGAATGAAAATATTAATATGTTTCTGTTTGAAGCTGTAGCTGATAGAACTAGTATTGATGGTTTTAAAAGACTTTTTTATAGAGAGTATAACAGAAAAGGATATAGGGTCTGTAGCCGTTTAGCACTTTGATGTAATTATGAATTTCAAAAATATATATTGGATTATGCTTGTAAACTGGTCTGTTAATCTGGGTTTGATTAAGTTATGATTAGGGCATTGACAGGGCAACGTCAATAGGGCATTGAGCCCCACCCCTTGGTGGGTGGGGTCTCCAAGATAAAAGACACGGCAAAGGACAGTGTTGGAGAAATTTTGATGTTGGAGTTTTGATGCTGGAGCCCAGAGAGGCGAGCAAACAGAGGACCTTGGTTGTGAGGAAGGAGAGAAGGCCCCGGGATAGAGACAAGCCATTCGTCTGACAGTTCACAGCTGGCCTTGTGGAGAGAGGCAAAGCCTAGAGAGCCTCATAGCCTACAGCTGATCTTGTGGAGGAACCAGAAGAGTTGAGCCCAGAGAGAAACGCAGCCCCGGGAAGAGAGGAAACCAAGAAGCCTGAACCCTGGCAAACATTGGCAGCTGTCTTGCTCCAACACGTAGCAATGGACCTTGGAGAGGGAAGTAACTTATGCTTTATGGCCTGGTAACTGTGGACTTCTACCCCAAATAAATAACCTTTATGAAAACCAACCAATTTCTGATATTTTGCATCAGCACCCCTTTGGCTGACTAATACAGGGTCTATTCAAATGAAAGTTATAACTTATAAATAGATCTCTAGAATAAATGTGAGATGGTAGATATCCCAGTAGTTCCTAAAACTGGGCAAACAATTTTCACTGTGCATGGGTCTGGGATGTGCCACTTTTGATAAAGAATCTTTGGAGAATGTCCTAATAATTAAAGGGTTAGGAAAAAAAAAAAAGATGAAAGGGAATTTGAATTACAGAAGATCTTCATTAGTTTGGGCTCCAGGAATTTGGAATGTATGACAATTAAGTGGATCTAAAATTTAATACCTTTATTAATTAATGACATTATTTGAGGAAGAATATTTAAATGACTTCAGAATAAGCTATTTTCAAGCATCATCTAGTATCTTAGACATCACCTTTTATGAAAAGTTGACCTGAGTTCTGGGGCAGTGCAGTTATTTATGTCCAAATCTCTGCTCATATCCTCCCCAAATGTAGTGTAAAGTCATTAGGGAGCACAAAACCACTCAGGAAATTAATCTTTCAGAATTGCTAGGAGACTGAGAATACCACAAAGTTCAAATTGTTTGTAAGTAGAGAAGTAAGCATCAGATTCCAAGGAGAGTCCCTGCTGCTTCTGCAAGTGTGGAGAGCGGGGTGAAGGATTCCTTAGAATCTGTGGGAAAAGGAGAGGGGAGCCGATGACTTGGATGAAGCACAGTGAAGGTCACCTTCAGAAACAGGAAGTTCGACCTAAAGTGCTGAGTGTTAAAGTGACCACAGGTCAGGCCTGAGCTCTGAGCTCAGTGAAGGGTCTAGAAAGAGAGCAGGCCTGGGGAGGGCTCCTTGGCAAAAGCATTGCCTTTGTGGGACAGGGAGATGCCCCCACAGTCGTGGCAGTGAAGGGAGAGGAGGACGTACGAGGACCCTGCAGAAACGAGAACCACAAAGCGTGACAGTCCCTTTCCCTTATCAACAGCTGTGACGTGGTGCGGTAAATGAACTGAGAAGAGAACACTCTTGAACGAGGATCCCTGTCCACAAAATGCCTAGAAATAGAAAAAACCAGACCAATTCTTTTTATTTTTTATTTTTAAAGACGCTTTATGTAAATGTTACATAAAAAATATAGGGGACTCCCATGTGCCCCACCCCCTCTGCCTCTCACCCTTTCCCACATTAATGACTTTCATTAGTGTGGTACATTTGTTACAATTGATAAACACATACTGAAGCGTTGCTACTAACCGTGGACTATAGTTTACATTGTATTTTACACTCTGCCCCGCACAATTTTATAGGTTATAACAAAATGTATAATGGCCTGTATCTGTCATTGCAATGTCATGCAGGACAATTCCAGTGTCCCAAAAATGCCCCGTGTTACAAATGTTCTTCCCTCTCCCTCCACTCAGAACCTCTGGGGGCCAGTGCCTTCATATCAGTTAGCCACTACTGAAACAGCTGAGATCATAAACCTAAATGGAAACAGTCAAAATTAACTGGAGAACCTGGCCTTCCCTCGCCCAATATTTTACCTTTGGCCCAGATGCTTTTTATTAGCATTCCCTTTGGGAAGCACAAACTCTCCCCGTATGAAATTATGACTGGCAGACCTATCTCTAGGAATAAAATTGGGAACTGATCACTAATGGTCATACCATAACATGACCTGATTTGTAAATCCTTAACGTGTTATTCCAAAGATTATCTTCAACAGGTAAAGGACACCTTTCCTGACCCACGTGACCCTCTATTAATCATATCTGGCACCAGGATACTGGGTCTACTGGAATTGACACAGACAGAAGCAGCCCTAGATCCTCATTCAAAGGACCCCTGTGACGTGCTCCTAACTTCTGATACTACAACTTAATTACAGTGTACTGAGCCATGGATCCACATCACTCAACTGAAAAAGGGTTCATCAGACTCCTGGACTTGTTCTGACTCTGAGGACCTAAAAATCAAACTAACCAGGAAGTGAAGTAGACAATGTCGTGAGACTACTTATACCCAAGGTGACAGATCAAATCATCACATAGACTTTACCTTACTAACACTTAGAATGCATACAGTCCTGTATATTTCCCTATACTTTGTCCTTCCACTGTCCTGGAAAGACAATGCCATTTCAAAGCGAGGTAGCATCACAGGTATTCGGTTTGTCACCCATAAACCCAAATCTGTGCACATTGCAGGAACCCCTTTGTTCTACTCATAACAGATGTCTCTTTTATCCTAAATGCTCCATTCTTTTTGGATCAAACTGCACCATTTTTTTTTTTTCATATCCAATACAAATACTAGACCCAAGGTCCTCTTTACTCAGCTTTAAGCTTTCTTGGACTTGTAATCTCACTATAGACATAATTTATTTGGAGAATTGTAAAGATATCAATGAAGAGCTTGGAGACTTTACTCTACTAGTCCACATGCCTCCATGAACTACAAGTTACCTTGACAATGCATGTCCATTTTCAGGTTTAAGACCCTGGCTGTGCAAAAGATTCACAACACAAATTTTGGTCACTCATTTGTACAGACCAATTCTTTACAAAGCTCCTGTAAGAAGAAAACAGGAAATTAGAGTCAAAACCATTTAGTGGATGAAAGTTCCTCCCCCCTCAAAAAAAAACAAACCAATCATGAAGTAGGGGAAAACTGCAGGATAGAATTTAAAAAGCATTTGGAGGGAAGTGGATATAGCTCAACCAGTTGGGTGCCTGCCTACCACATGGGAGGTCCCGGGTTCGGGTCCTGGTGCCTTCTAAAGAAGACGAGCAGATGCCATACCCACTGTAATGAGCAGATGCCTAAAAACAAGCAGATGACACAAGCCAGCAGATGCCACAGCCCGCAGGGAGCGGATGTGGCTCAGGCCGTTGGGCACTCGCCTCCCATGTGGGAGGTCCCGGGTTCGGTTCCCGGTGCCTCCTGGAGAAGGCGAGCAGATAATGAGCAGACAGACGAGAGGACCATCTGGGGGGGGAGGATAAAAAAATAAATCTCAAAAAAAACATTTTAAAAAGACACCTAGAACCAGAAAATTTAAAAACCAAGAAGAGAAATGGACAAAAGAGGGAAGAAATGCAAAAAGAATTGAATAAGTTAATCATCTCAGAAGCAAAACTAAATTACAAGGTATCCAAGGAAGAATATATTGGAATGAAAATGTAATGAGCCTTCGAAAAAAGACAAGAGGAACAAAAATGAGGTAAAGAAAAACAAAAGAATCAAGAAGAGAAAGTAATTGAAATGGTAGGCAAAGAAAACCTAACATACATTTAATAGGATTCTCTAAAGAAGAAAAAAAACATTTAAACAAATATTTAAAGCTATAATCTGAGAAAGCTTTCCAGAAATAAGCGAGAACCTAAACCCAAATTTCTAAAGGTACCACAGTGTCCCTGGGAAAACGGTCTCAGAGTGACCAACTCACATACATAGCATAGTAAAACTATTAGATTTTTAAAGCAAAAAACCTTCAGAGCCTTCAGCAAAAGGAACAAATTCCTTAATGGCTAAGAAAATTAGCCTGGAATTGGACTTCTCATGAGCAGCATACAAAGGAAGCCAGGGTGGAGTGGCGTTTTCAAGAAACCCAAGGATAGAAAGTGTGAGCCAAGGATTTTATGTCTAGCTGAGCCGTCCTTCAAATGTCACGGCTGTGAGAAAAAAAAAACAGTCTGAAACATGCAGAACTCTCAGAGTCCTTGGTCATGAGCCCTTCCTGAGGACTCTCCTAGATCAGAGGCTCTCAAAGTGTGGTCCCCAGGCCAGTGGCGCCAGCATCACGAGAACTTGTTAGAAATTAGTATTCTCATGCCCACCTCAGGCTTTCTGAATCAAAAACCTTTGGGGTGGGTCACAGGAATCTGTCATTTAGTGTCATTTAGTGTATTATTCTGATACACACTAAATTACAAGTGATATTTCTTAGTATTTCTGAATTCATTTATACCAGCTTTATATCAGTTGTTTTAAACTGTAGTAAAGTACTTGGGTTTTCCTTATTAAAGATATGGACGTGATGAGGCCTTTGATAAATGATCAGAATTTTGAGGGTACATCAGATGAAGAACGTGAGCAAGAGCTCCTGCCTGTTCAAAAGCATTACCAACTTGATGACCAAGAGGGCATTTCGTAAGTATTGCCGTTTATAAGTCTCCTTTTCTTTTTTCCTTTTAAAATGTTTGTTTTTTATTATAAGCTTCCCATGGAACACTTCAAGAAAGGAATTACAATAATTGCAATATGCAATTCCTGGACTTAATAAATATCTTTCATAATTACATCCAGTCAATATCTAGAAATGTATATAAACATTAAGTCAACAAATGAATAAAATAAGTAAAATAACTGTGTAAACTACAAATCTTGGGTGGGGTCATGCACGATCAGGTAAGTCACTTTCCTACAAGTGATTTTAAATGTGATTCACATTTGTTTCACTCACATACACATCCTTTGCTAGAGTTAAATTAGACAGCTGATGCTAACAAATTGAAACTATCATTTTGATATCTTCAAAGAAAATTCAGTTTAACACAAAAAAGTTCAGGAAGAAAATTTCAGGACCCTTGATTGGGAGCTTTAAATGTTTGCTGCACTACTTTGGTGTACAAAACAGTTCAAATAAGACTAAGAAAGAAGAGTACTTCCCTTTCCCACTGAAGACATGATCCAAGAAGTAGGTGAAACAGGCATTCTACAGAAAAGAGCTGGCCATTAGGATGTTACAAATAAAGAACTCCTCAGATTAGCAACTAGCCAAGTTCAAAAAGCCTTAGCCAATGGTACTAAAACTAATACTACTAAAGTAGTATTTATGAGTATAAGCATAATGGTTTTTGCATTCTATAAACAATCATCTTTGAAATGCTGAAAGTGGGTTCGAACTTGCCATTCTTCTCTGGTGTGAGAAGTGAGAAGCTGCAGGTGTGCACGGATGACCTACTGACATACCTTCTCAAAGTATTCTTGGGGAGCAGTCAGATTTGGCCTGATTGTAGGAGACTCTGGTGTCCAGTTGGCCGGGCAGACTTCTCCATGGGCCTCCACAAACTGGAATGCCTTCTCCAAGTGGGGGGTCTCTTCCACACTTCAGCCCACTGGGTGATCATTGACACTCAGATGCCTGATGACTCCATGTCTAAGCATTTCTCCTTAAAGTCATCAAGGCTTAGTTCTTTGAGCTCTTTACTGACAACATCTGTGCCCTCCAAATAGGATGTGTGCTGGGTGACGGCAGGAGCGTGCTACGGCAACTGGTGCTGAAGGCAAAGTTTGCTTGACCAGAACCAGACCACACTACGTTTTCCAAGCACTTTCTTCCGGAAGCAGCAGGTCCAAGGGCTGCAGCAGCAGAAATGCCCCGAGGAATGGCGCTCACGTGCCGGGCAAGGAAGCCTGGCACAGCCTCCCCTCCAGCCATCTCAGGGTGTGGGGCAGTAGCGCCGTGGCCCTCTACTTTTGATTTAGCTTTTTTTTTTTTAAATTTAAATCATCTTCTCTAGTTTGCTAGATACTACAGAAGACACAAAGATAAATAAGACCTAGTTTCTACCATCAAGGAGTTTATAGTCTATTTGGGAAGAAATAACAAATACATAAAATATCTAAATTACAGAGCAGTATATAGGAATTATTACAATGATGATATAAACCAAGTGTTAAGGCTTTTTAAAAGAAGGGGGATTTGGTTGAGAGAACAGGAATGC
>JAQZBX010074968.1:0-14672 GCA_029593785.1 Cabassous unicinctus
CAGCTTGCTTCTCTTCTCCTGGGGCCTTCTTCCCAACATCAAAACTGCTTCTCAAAAGAATGCTTCTACTCTGTTCTTTGCCTTGCCTTATATATTCGATTCCCCACCCACCAGGGGTGGGGCTCAATGCCCTAATCATAACCTAATCATGCCCAGATTAACAGATCAGTTTACAAGCATGATCCAATTATATTTTTGGAATTCATAATTACATCAAATTGGCCAACGGTTACAAATATCACTAGCTATTAGGGAAATGCAAATCAAAATGACAATGAGCTTTCATCTAACACTGCATAAAATGGCCATTATTTTAAAAAAACAAACAGAAAAGAATAAGTGCTGGAGAGGATGCGAAGAAATAGGAATACTCCTTCTCTGTCTGTGGAAATGCAAAATGGTGCAGCCTCTGTGGAAGACAGTTTGGCTGTTCCTCAGGAAGCTAAATATAGAACTGCCACATGATCCAGCAGTTCCTTTATTAGGAATATATCCAGAAGAACTGGAAACTGTGACGTGAACAGACATTTGCACACTGATGTTCATAGTGGTGTTATTCACAATTGCCAAAAGATGGAAACAACCCAAGTGTCCATCAACCAATGAATGGATAAACAAAATGTGGTATATACGTAGGATGGAATACTATGCTGCTGTAAGAAGAAATGAAATTGGGACACATTTGATAACATGGATGAACCTTGAGGACATTATGCTAAGTGAAATGTCAGACACAAAAGGACAAATATTGCATGGTCTCACTAATATGAACTAAATACGAAGAATAAATGCATGGAGTTAAAACCTAGAGTATAGGTTATTAGGAGATAAGAGGAAGGCTGAGAAGGACTACTGATGCTTAATGTATGTAGAAGTTTTAATTAATTTGACTGTAAAAGTGTGGAAATGGATAGAGTTGATGGTAACACATAGTGAATAGAACTAACGCAGCTGGTTTATCAATGGGATTGTGGCTGAAAGGGGTTGTCTAGGGATGTAAATGTCAATTGAAAGAAAGCTAGAGAATCATCTAGGAACTGAATAACATAGTGAACCCAGAGGTAGATGAGAATTGTGGGTAATAGTACAAATACAAGAATGTCCTATGAACTAGAGGAAATGTGCATCACTATTGCAAGGTGGTAAGAATGTGGAGAAGCATGGGGAAGATACAGTTAATGTAACCTATGGGCTATAGTCAACAGCACTACTGTAATATTTTTGCATCAATGCCAAAGATGTCCTGTGTTAATAAGGGGGTATGGAAAAAATATGCCAAATGTACGCTATACTCCATTGTTAGTGGTAATAGTCTGACAATATTAGCTCATAATTTGTAACAAATGTTCCACAACAATGTGGTGTGGTGGTGGAGGGGTGTTGTATCAGAATTCCACACATGTGCATGATTGTTTTGTAAGTTCACAACTTCTCTAATAAAAATATATTTTAAAAAATTAAAAAAGAGAAAATTACAGGACAATATCTCTTATAAATATAGATGCAAAAATCCTCAACAAAATACTAGCAAACCAAATCCAACAGCTCATAAAAAGAATAATACACTATGATCAAGTAGGATATATATCCCTGGTATGCAAGGGTGGTTCAGCATAAGAAAATTAATTAACATAATATACCACATTAAGAGAATGAAGGAAAAAAACAACGATCACCTCAATTGATGCAGAAAAGGCATTTGACAAAATCCAGCACTGTTTCTTTTTTTTTTAAACTTTATTTTGTACTTTTAATAATTGAAAATATAAACAATAATTTAAAAAGAAAAAGAAAACAGTTGAATAAAAACATACATTTCTTAATTAAATGTATTAGATACATACAAATTTTTTTAGAATCATACAATATGTTACACAATATATTTGGTTCATAGTAACACAGTTATACAGTATTTTTCCTTTTGTGTCTGACTTGCTCTGCTCAACATAATGTCCTCCAGGTTCATCCATGTTGTCATATGCTTTACCAGCACCTCTTCTTGATAAAAAACACTGAGAACACTAGGAATAGAAGGAAACCTCCTCAACATGATACAGGACATAAGTGACACAGCTAACATCATACTCAATGGTGAAAGTCTGAAAGCTTTCTCCCTAAGATCAGGAACAAACAAGGATGCCCACACTCACCACTGGAAGTTCTAGCCAGAGCAATTAGGCAAGAGGAAGAAATAAAAGGCATCCAAATTGGAAAAGAAGAAGTGAAATTTTGCCTATTTGCAGATGACACAATCCTATGTACATAAAATCTTGAAAGATCCACAACAAAGCTCCTAGAACTAATAAATTAATTCAGCAGGGTACAAGATCAATTCTCAAAAATCAGTAGTGTTTTTATTCACAAGCAGTGAACAATTAGACAAAGAAATAAAAGAAAATTCCATTCACAAAAGCAACTGAAAGAATCAAATATCTAGGAATAAGTCTAATCAAGGATATAAAAGGACTTGTATACAGAAAACTACAAAACATTGCTAAAAGAAATCAAAGAAGACCTAAATAAATGGAAGGACATTCTGTGTTCACGGACCGGAAGACTAGATATTGTTAAAATGTCAGTCACACCCAAAGCAATTTATAGATCAAATGCAATCCCAACCAAAATTCCAACAATCTTCTTTGTAGAAATGGAAAAGCCAATCATGGCTTTCCATATAAAGCTAAAATTTATATGGAAGGGTAAGGGGTCCTGAATAGCAAAAGCCATGATGAAGTTGAAGGACCCACACTTCCCGATCTTAAAACTTTTTATAAAGCTACAGTAATCAAAACAGCATGGTACTGGCTCAAGAACAGACATATTGGCCAATGGAATTGAATTGAGAGCTCAGAAATTAACCTTCACATTTATGGCCAACTGATTCTTGACAAGGGGACAAAGACCACTCAATTGGGAAAGAATAGTCTTCAACAAATGGTGCTGGAAAAACTGGATCTCCATTTGCAAAAAAAGAAGAGGACCTTGATTTCACACCATATACAAAAATTAGCTCAAAATGGATCAAAGACCCAAATATAAGAAGCAGGACTATAAAACTCCTGGAAGAAAATGTAGGGAAGCATCTTTAGGATCTTGTGTTAGGCAATGGTTTTTAAGACTTTACACCTAAAGCACAAACAACAAAAGAAAAACTAGATAAATGGGTCCTTATCAAAATTAAAAGAATTTTATCATGAAGGTAAAATGACAGCATACACAATGGGAGAAAATATTTGGAAACCACATATCCAATAAAGGTTTCATATCCAGAATATATAAATAAATCCTTCAAATCCGTAACAAAAAGACAATTCAATTAAGAAATGGGCAAAGGACTTTAATAGACATCACTCCAAAGAAGATATACAAATGACCAGAAAGCACATGAAAAGATGCTCAACATCATTAGCCATCAAGAAAATGCAAATTAAAACCACAATAAGATACCATTTCATACCCATTAGAATGGCTGCTATTAAAAAAATGGAAAATAACAAGTATCAAAGAGGATGTGGAGAAATAGGAATACTCATTCACTGCTCAAGGCAATGTAAAATGGTGCAGCCACTGTGGAAGAGTTTGGTGGTTTCTCAGAAAGCTAAGTATAGCTGACCTGGCAATTCCACTACTAGGCATATACTCCAAAGAATTGAAAGCAGGGACTTGAACAGATATTTGCATACCAATGTTCATAACATTATTCACAATTGTCAAATGATGGAAGCAAATCAAGTGTCCATCAACCAATAAATGTATAAGCAAAATGTGGTATATCCACACAATGGAATATTATTCAACCATAAAAAGGGACGAAGTCCTGATGCATGTGACACAGGTGAACCTTGAAGACATCATGTTGAGGGAAATAAGCCAGACACAAAGGGACGAATATTGTATGATCTCACTGATAAGAAAATAATTAAAATAAGCAAACTAAGAGTCAGAATCTAGAATACAAGTTACCAGGGGACAGAGTGGGAATAGGGAATGTGAAGTTAAATCTCAAAATGTACAGGGCTCCTATTTGGACAATGGAATGTTTTGGTACTGGATGGTGGTGACATGGCACAGCCTTGGGAACACAATTAACTGAATTATATATCTGAATGTGGCTAAATGAGGGAACTTTTAGGTTGTATGTATGTTAGGGGAATAACAATTTTTAAAAGTCCATGGAACGGCACAACAAACAGTGAAACCTAAGTTAAACCATGTACTACAGTTAATAGTACAATTATATAAGTGTGCTTTTATCTATTATAACAAATGTGCCACACCAATGTAAGGTGTTAATGAGAAGGTGGTATATGGCAGCCCTGTATTTTATGCATGATTTTTCTGTAAGCCCACAACTTCCCTAATAAAAAAACGGATCGATGGCCTAAATACGATGTATAATGTGGATACAGCAATGAGAATCCAGCACTCATCTATTGAAGAGACACTGCTTCTCACTAAATTTTCTTGTTTTGGAAAATACAGTTATTTTTCATAAAAATATATTGTTATGTTACATGTAATGCATTCATTATTGTAACTTTAAATGAATAAATATTTTTAAAATTTTCAGCTTTAATGTCTACGGTAGTTTGAGTCTTTTGTGGAGCCCAGAAAAATATGTTCTTAAATTGTCCATTCCTGTGGGTGTGACCCTATTGTGAACCTTTGATTAGATTCCGCTAAAGGCCATTTGATTAGATTACTTCACTAAGGCGTGGCCCAGGGTGGGTCTTAATCCTCTTACTGGAGTCCTTTATAAACAGGATGACCATGCAGAGAAAAATGCCGTGGAGACAGAGAGAAACCTACAGAAGCTGAAGCCAACAGAACGCAGAGGCTGAGACTAAGTCACTGAAGCCAGAAGCTGAAATCAGCGAGGCCCAGAGAGGGGAGAGACAAGTGGATGCCTCTACGTGCCTTGCCGTGGAGAGAGGGTTCCAGGATCACCAGCGGCTGGTCTGATGAAGCCTTGATCTGGACAATATCTGAACATTTTTCTTAGCCTTGGAACTGTAAGCTCATAAATAAAAAACTCCCCACTGTAAAAGTCAACACATTTCTGGTATATTGCTTTGGCAGCCTTTAGTAAATATCTTCAGATATAACGCTCATAAACAAAAGCTCCTTGGGGTCCTCAACTATTTTTAAGAGTGTAAAACGGTTCTCAGCCAAAAAAAAAAACAAAAAAAGTTTGAGGATAACTGCAGACTTCCAGCAAAACATGGAGAATTAAACTCCTGCAAATAAATCCACTCCCTCGTGAAATCTCAGTAATAATAACTGAAAAGAAATTTTTAAAGGCCCAAATCCACCATGACGGGACAGTGGATGAGAAAAGTGAGCAAAGTTTTAGAAGATGGAAGGCTCGTGGACCAGTTGCAAGTAACATAACATGCCACGAAACTGGTAACTGAGCTGAGAGGACTGATGCGGGCAGGGACCGAGGGCATGAGTGTCCCCGTGGGAATGGACTGCTAAGAAGGGGCCCAAATCAAGGCACATCTTAGAAGATTTCCAAGTCATCAGAGATTATAAACAAAAAAATGTAGAAGATTCCAAGAAAAGGGAATAAAAACAGGTCACAGTCAAAGGATTGGGATAAAAATGGCACCCGATGTCTCAACAGTGATGGTGGAAACTAGAGAACCATGGCCTCCTGCTTCAGGGTTTTCAGCCACAATCTCTCCTTCCTTCAGGAAAAGCGCACTCTTTGAGACAAGCTATGAAGCCGTGATCTGTCACCCCCCTGAAAAGGCCGCCTATGAAGAAGATAATCTGTCTCCCTTGCTGCTGGAAGTGGACTGACTCCAGAAAGGTTCTTCCTTACCGTCTTTCACAAAGCCATGTAGCTCCTCCTTCTCAAGGAAAAGGCCGGTATCTTCTTCCATTTTGGGAGGCAGAAATTAGCTACAAACAACAAAAAAATTATTTCATACTTTGCACTGCATAGCTTCTGAAGACTTAGCAGAAATAGGTCAACAAGATCACAGATCATCTTTTTACATTTCTTTTCCTATTGTGGTAACATATATATTCCACTTTAACTACTTTTAAATGTACAATTCAGTGGTATTAATTACATTTACAATGTTGTGCTGTCACCACCACTGTCCATTATCACCCAAAACAGACACTCCACATTAAGCAAGGACTCCCCATCCCCTCTCCTCAGGCCCTGGTAGCTCTAGTCTACTTTCAGTCTCTACGAATTTGCTTATTCTAGATATTTATATATGTGGAATCATACAATAATAATCATACAATATTTCCTTTTGTCTGGCTTATTTCACTTAGCAAAACGTTTCAAGGTTCATACATGTTGTATCATGTATCAGAACTTCCTTTTTATGGCTGAAAATATACCACCATATGGATATGGATGTACCACATTTTGTTTATCCATTCATCTATTAATAGACATGTGGGTTATTTTCACCTTTTGGCTATTGTAAATAATGCTTCTATGACAGATTTGTTTTTTAAACACACAAAGTGGATTATATAAGAATTAAAAGCTTATCTTATAAAGAGATATTAAGAAAATGAATAGATAAGCTACACACTAGGAAAAATATTTGCATCACATATCTGTCAGAGGCCTTATATCTGGAATATATAAAGAGCTCCAAAAATCAATAATATAAAGCATAAGTCTAATGTAAGGAGGGCAAAGATTTAGAACAGATGAGACAGAAGATGTGCAAATAGGCAATAAAAATAAAATTGGGGCATCATCATTAGTCATTAGGGAAATGCAAATTAAAACCACAATGAAGGCAATGGCTGCCCAACTCTGCGATGGAAGTGAGAGCCTCTGAGCAGACAGTGTGGATGGACCGCACAAGGCCTGTGTAACAGTGAGCCACGCGGTGGAAGACGGACTGTGGTTAACAGTACAAATGTGAGAGGGTTCTCTCGTGCACTATAACAAAGGTACAATACTAATATATAGTGTTAGTAGTGGGGGGTATGGAAAATATAAACCAAATATAAGCTATGGGCCATAGTTAGTAGTAATAGTCTGATCTTCTTCATAATGTGTAACAAATGTTAGACCACAATGTGGGGTATTGGTGGAGGTGGTGGTGTGTGGGAATTCTGCACTTTGTGCATGGTTGTTTTGTAAGCTCACAACTTCTCTAATAAATATTACAAAAAAAAAAAAAAAAAACCCACAGTGAGATACTGCACACCTATTAGAATGCCTAAAGTTAACAAGACTGATAGCATCAAACATTGGCAAGGACGTGGGATGAATGGAGCTCTTACACCTTGCCTCTGGGAGTGTGAGATGGTACTTTGGAGAACTGTAGGGCAGTTTCTTATATAAAGTAAAATATATACTCATATGACCCAACAGTCCCACTTTGAGATATTTACCCAAGAGAAACAAAAATATGTCCACAAAAAGACATGCCTAAGAATGTTTATAGCAGCCTTATTCATAATAACCCCAAACAATCCAAATGTCCATCAAAATAAAAATGGAAAAACAAATTATGGTACATGCATTCAATAGAATAATAGGCAACCATAAAAAAGAACAAAATACTGACATATGCAACATACAGGAATCTCAAAACATGTTAAGTAAGCCAGACACAAAAGAGTACACATGTAATCCAAATATAAGCGAAACTAACTGAAGGTGACAGAAACCAGGCTGTGGTTTCTGGGTTAGAGATGGGTGGGTGTAAGAAGAGTGTGGGGGGGTGGCCAACTCTTGTTTTGGGTGCAGGTTACACAGGTGTGTGCAAATGTCAAGGCTCATAGAAATGAACACTTGAGCTCTGTGCATTTGATTATATGTTTATACTGTCTCAAAACACACACACACACACAGAGCCATGGATCAAAAACAATTCTTAAGAGAATTTCAGAGCATTCGTTACAACAGCCTCCCTTTGGGGAGTGTGGGGACTTGCCCGCAGTGGAGTCTTGCGCTGATGTGTTGTAATGGAAGCCTCATTTAAAGCCACCATGTTAAGCACAGAAGCGCTTTACTACCATTTTTTTTCTTGTGGGAATTTAATTCCTGGCTTCAGTTTATTTTCTATTATACCTAAAATATGTGTATGGTTTTACTACCTATTAATCACAACATGCTTGCACCAGGATTAACGTGGAAAAGAGGTGATGATAAATGCTTGTGAGTCAGTGTGCCTAGCATGGAAACATTGTATACTAAGAATGTACACGATTTCTCCTTAAAGCAATGCATAAGGCTAGACGAAATGTATGCACATGGTGATATTATGTTTGAGGCGCCAAAACTGTAGAGAAGGAGTTTGGTTTTTATTGCTTAATTTATAATAATTGCTTCAGAATAATGCACTGAAAAAATATTTTTGATGTCTAATAATATTTCCCAGATAATTTATTAATAAATCAATGGCAGCAATTTAGTTTTTAATAGTCTTATTTTAGAACAGTTTTAGGTTTTCAGAAAAACAGAACAGAAAGTACAGGGTTGCCATATACCCCACACATACAACTGCGTGCACACACACACACACACACACACACAGTTCCCACGATTATTAACAACATGCATGAGTGTGGTACCGTTGTTACAACAGGTGAACCAGTCCTGATATGTTACTATTCACTAAAGTACACAGGCAGCATTTTGGGTCTCTCCATGTTGTGCAGATCTGTGGGTTTTGCATCATGTCTTGGATCTGCCAACACGGTATCACACAGGTTAGCTTCACTGCCCTAAAAATGCCCATGTCCTCCTCTTTGTCCCTCTGTCCTGTCCCCAAACCATGAACGACCGAGCTCTTCACTGGCTCTACAGTTTTGCCTTTTCAGAATGTCATTTAGGTGGAACCACACAGTTTGGAGCCTTTTCAGACTGGATTCTTTTACTCAACAACTTGCACTTAAGGTTCCTCTGTGTCTTTTTCATGGCTAGAGTGACATTTCTTTTTGTCACTGAATAATACTCCATCATATGGATGCACCAGTTTGTTTTCCATTCACCTAGGGAAGGGCAACTCGGTTGCTTTGTTTTGGGCAGTTTTGAATGAAGCTGCCCTAAACATTCGAGTTGTCAACTCCTTTGGGCAAGCAGCTGGGAGCACCATTGCTGGATTGTACGGAAGCCTCTGTTTAATGGAAGGAACTGCCAGACTGTCTTCCAGAGTGGCTGCGCCACTCTGCATTCCTGCCAGCAGGGAATGAGCTCTCCTGTTGCTCTGCGCCTGGCTAGCATCCTAACAGGTATGCAGGGGGTTCTCTTCTAGCTGGCGATCCCGTGACAAACGAGGCTGAGCTGCCTCTCAGGAGCTCGGTCCCATCTGCACAGCTTCCTTGCTGGGCTCTGTTCAGACCTTTGGCTCATTTTGTAACGGGGCGGTTTGTTTTCTCATTGTTGAGTCTTAAGACTTCTTTGTGTATTTTGGCAAGAAGTCGTTTTGATAAAGAAAGTGCCAGGGCCCTACCCCCTCAGGAGAAACCCACAGCTTTAGGAAAATAAGCTCCCCTCCCTTCCTCCCCTTTCCTCCCTGGAATCCACATCCTCAGGAAGATAAGCATCCCCTGCCCTTTCAGCTGGAGTTCACACCTCTAGACAGATGTTAGTGAGGCTCTTCTCCTCACTAACAGCCTCAGCCGTAGGAGGATAAGCCAGCCTCGCTCCTTTGGCTTCTGTAACCCTGCCTGCCCGCTTGCTTAGGAATGTGCCCGCTTACAGTTCCCACGGGAACGCATGGAAACCAAGACACGGCCCTCAGATTCTTTGGAGACTTGACTCTCCTCTGGGCCGCGCATAATAAAACTTTGTTCGCCCGCCCCTCCGTGCTGCTTGGGTTCCATTCTGTCTTCCGCAACAGGTTATCAGACATGTGTTTTGTCAATATTTTCTCCCAGTCTGCGGCTTACCTTTTCAGGCTCTTGGTGTCTCTAGTGCTTCTGGTAATGTGGCTTGTCGGTGTGCCAACCAGCACACTGAAAATGACACGCAGTGCCGGGTGAAACCGCATTTTAACTTCCCTAAAAACCTTGATGAGCTGACAAGACCCTGGGAGCCTGTCAGGTCAAAGCCGAAATGAAGGCAGGAATAAACAGACTAAATGACCTAAGGAAAAATACCTTAGGTATTTTTAGGCATTAGGAAACATGGTAAAAATCTAACTCCCTATTACGAACTCGACAATCAATGATTTTGGGACTGGAATCTAGCAGGACATTTGCCAAGGCAGCAAGGGGAGAGCTGGATGAAGAGGCTGGGAAATTTCGGTAACAGACATGTAAAGGCATTTAAGAATCAGAAAAAGATACGCTGCACAAAACTAGAAACAGAAAGTGGGGTAGTGGTACAGAAACAGACAAAACACTTGAGACACACGCAACACGGGCAGCAAAGAGGATCGCTTCAAATCACACATGTGACTCACCAGGAAGAGATGAGACTTTAACGTCCACACGCATTCAGTAACTTAGCCACAAAATGAAGCAAACCTTGACAGAGCAGGGAGAAAGAGACGAAGGTACAACTCTAGTGGAAGACTTTATACACCTCTCTCCGTAACTCATAAAACAATCGGATAAAAAGATCAGTAAGAGACTTAGAAGATTTGAACATCCTGAGTAACAAATCTAACGTTATAAGCATACATAGAACATAATAAATAGCAAATGTACAATTTTAAAAGTTCTTTTAAAGCACACACAGAATGTTTACAAAAGCCATTTACTGGTCCTGAGCACACAGCAATAAATTTCATAGGTTTGAAATCATCAAAAGCTTGTTAACTAACCAAAATCAATAACAAATAGAGAACTATAAATTCACTACAGTTTTTTTTAAACATATTTTTTTATTTTTTAAAAGATACTTAGGTTACATAAATGCTACATTAAAAATGTAGGGGATTCCCATATGCCCCGCTCTCTCCCCCTCCCACACTTGCCCACATTAACAGCATCCTTCATTAGTGTGGCACATTCATTGCAATTGATGAACACATTTTGGAGCATTGCCACTAAGCATGGATTACAGTTTACAGTGTAGTTTACACTCTCTCCCACACATTTTTTGTAAGTTATGACAAAATATATAATGGTCTGTATCCATCACTGCAACATCATTCTGGACAATCCCAATGTCCCTAAAATGCCAACATATTACACCTATTTTTTTTAAAGATACTTAGGTTACATAAATGTTACATGAAAAATATAGGGGATTCCCAAAGGCCCCACTCCCCACACCTCCCACATTTTCCCACATTAACAGCATCCTTCATTAGTGTGGTACATTCATTGCAATTGATGAACACATTTTGGAGCATTGCCACTAAGCATGGATTACAGCTTACATTGTAGTTTACACTCTCTCCCACCCAATTCTGTAGGTTATGGCAAGATTTATAATGGCCTGTATCTGTCACTGCAATGTCATTCAGCACAATGCCGAAGTCCCAAAAATGCCCCCAAATTACACCTGTTTTTCCCTCTCCCTGCCCTCAGAACCTCCAGTGGCCACTGCCTCCACATCAATGATATATTTTCTTCCATTGCTAGAATCACAATAAGTCAATAGTAGAATACCAGTAAGTCTACGTTAGTCCATAGTTCATTCTCCTATCTTGAGGATTCTGGGATGGTGATGTACACTTTGCCTCTAATTAAGAGGGGGCTGTGATCCTTTAGGGCTGATGGATGGGACTCATGCTTGCAGTTGTAGACCCTCTCAGTTCCTTGGTATGGTAATTGTCCATCATCACCTCCTTGTTAGTTGTCCTGTGTGAGATTAATGAACTGGAGAGTAGGTGATGCAACTCTGTTGAGATTCAGGGCCCAACGACACATGGACAGCCCACAGATTTAAGTCTCTTGGACATACACCTACTAACTCTAATACTAATTATAGGTTCAAATAGAAGAACAGATGAGCCATGTGTAGGGAAACCAAAACTGAGTCCAACTCTGTCACCCTGGGGAGCATAAATTCCAGAGTAGGGCCCACTGGCAAGGCACCAAACTCCTGAGCTATCTGCCCTGACTATAGTGTCTGGATGTCTCCAGAGCCCTCAGGAGCCTTGCTATTTGGGGTAGTATCTACTTTGGCAGTCAAAGAGATCCTGCTGAGGCGTGCATAAGCATAACCTCTGGAATGACCTCCCGACTCACTTTGAAGTCTCTTAGCCATATAAACTCATTTGTCTTTACCTTTCCCCCCTTTTGGTCAAGGTCTTTTTCCAGTTGCATTGCTAGTTGGTGCTTGGTAGTTGTCCCTCAGTGCCAGGGAGGTTCATCCCTGAGGGTCATGTCCCATGCTGGGGGGAAGGTAATGTATTTATATGCTGAGTTCAGCTTAGAGAGAGGCCACATTTGAGCAACAAGGAGGCTCCCAGGAGGCAACTTTTAGGCACCCTATAGTACTAGGCTGTTTCTATTTCAAAATAAAGGTTCATAAGCACAGTCATCAATCTCAAGGGCCCATTAATGGACCATCCTCCTTCATTAGTCACTGCCCCTGTGCTTGGGGGATTCTTGGTGTTCCATTAGAGAATGTGGCAGAGCTCCCCAGGATGGGCATTTGATATTCCTTTGGTTATTGTGTGAATCTCCACCCACTGTGACAATGCCCCATGAATATTTAAACACATTTATATGCCTTATATGTACGCCCAGGTGAGCTTCCTCCCATGTAGCCCCCATCACTGACACCCTGTACCAATGATCCTCCCCTGCCACAGTAGTAACCCTTCTGTGATCCAAAACTTCTTAAAAAATGAAGCCAATAAAATAGCCAAATACAATTAATAAGAAAATGAAATATTAATCATAGTTTTAAAATGAGAAATAAAATACAAATTTTTTTTAAAAAATTAAAAAAACTTGGGATAATAGAAACTAATGAAAAATATTCAAAATTTTTTTTTGACATTTTGCCCTTCATCACTGTAAGATCTGTTATTCTATATGTACAGTGACATCTTCTTCCATTTATTCCCCCAGTGTCTTCCTTTTCTCATTTTGTCCTCAAAGAAGTCTTAGGTTACAGAAGTCACATACCAAATTCAGGGGACTCCCACATACCCAACATCCTCCCCCCTTTTCCCCTTCCCCTGTTAATAACATTTTATATGTGGATGGTACATTTGTTACAACTGATGTACAAATATTGAAACATAGCTACTAACCATGGTCAATGGTTTACATTATGGTTTACATTTTAGACCATACACTTTTATAAATTTTGATGTAATTTAACATGGCCTGTATCCATCATAGCAAGATAATGTAGGACATTTCTATTGCCTCCAAAATGCCCCCTGTTCCATCTATTCTATTCCTCCCTCCCCCTCCTCTCGGGACCCATGGTAACCACCAGGCTTCACTCCTTGAAGGACAAGATTCATAGTTACTTGAAACAACACTGAAGTCTTGACACACTGGTCTGCCCTCCCCTATTAGGCACTGCCCATGTTCTCGAGAGACTCCTGCTCCTCTATTTGAGAACATAGCAGGCCTCCCCAGGAAGGGAGTCCACCACCTTGACGCTCATTATGGGGTCTCCACCCACTGATATAACACACTATGGCAAGATGAACACTCACACACTCCCTAGAAGCCTTCCCTAAGTGTGGCCTCTCCCAAACGTCGACCACATCCAACACCACAAACCAGCAACCCTCACCTGCCATATTGCCAAAAGAGCATTTCCAACATTGTAGTTTCAACCACGAACCTGCCAATCCCCAGTGTTCACCTGCTCCCTCCCCCAACCCTCCCCCCCAGTTCCATGGACAGTCCAACCTCCCTCCCCACTCCACCTCCTGACAAGCCAGCACCACCCACCCAACAGTAGCATTACACCACTGTTATGCTCCTCCACTGTACAACTACACACTTCCACCTTATCATAGATTTTGCCCATAAGGGCATTGGCTCACAACCTTCTTCTCCCTTTCTATTTCCTGTAAGCCTATCTTCCAGACTCTAGCTCTGTGAGTCTGCTCAATTTGATTAATTCATATCAGTGAGGTCATGTAATATTTGTCCTTCAGCGCCTGGCTTGCTTCACTCAACATAAGGTCCTCAAAATTCATCCATGTTATCCTGTGTGTTAGTACTATATTCCTTCTTACAGCTGAATAATATTCCATTGTGTGTATATACCACAATTTGTTTATCCATTCATCTGTTGAAGGGCATTTGGTTTGATTCTAACTTTTGGCAATAGTGAATAATGCTACTATGAGCATTGGTGTGCATATATCTGTTTGTGTCCTTACTTTCGGTTCTTCTGGGTATATACCCAGCAGTGGCATTGCTGGATCAAATGGCAGTTCTATAGTTAGTTTTCTGAGGAAATGCCAGACTGTCCTCCACAATGGCTGCACCATTCTACATTCCCACCAGCAGTGGATGAGTGTTCCCATTCCTCCACATCCTCTCCAGCACTTGTAGTCCTGTTTTTTCAATAGCTGCCAGTCTAATGTATGTAAGATGATATCTCATTGTAGTTTTGATTTCATTTCCCTAGTAGCTAGTGATGTTGAGCATTTTTTCATGTGCTTTTTAGCCATTTGTATTTCTTCTTTGGAGAAGTGTATATTCAAATACCTTGCCCATTTTTTAAAACAGGGTTTTTGTTTGTTTATTTTTGAGGTGTAGGATTTCTTTATATATGCAGGATATTAGGCCCCTATCAGATA
>JAQZBX010074969.1:0-14672 GCA_029593785.1 Cabassous unicinctus
TGATCCATTGTTTGCACAACCAATAAAACTCTTTCTTTCTTTGAAACCCTGGTGTTTCAGGAATTGGCTTTAAGGATGCATCAGGAGGAAGGAACCTACTTTTGCTCAGTATCAAGACCTAAATAAATGGAAAGACATCCTATGTTCATGGATCAATAGACTTAATGTTGTTATGGCAATATTTCCCAGATTGATCTTCAATTCAATGCCATTCCTATCAAAATTCCAACTGCCTTTTCCACAGTCATTTCTGTGGAAGCATGTGGCAGTTTGAGATTATTTATGAATCCTGAAAAAAGAGATTATGTTTGTAAACTGGTCAGTTCCTCTGGGTGTGATAGTCATTGAATGCATTAGATTCAGCTGACATGTCTTGACTAAATTACCTGTTAAGATTAGGGCTTTGATTCAACCATGTCAATAGGGTGTGACTCAGGGTTGGGTCCCCGCCCCCTTGGTGGGATGATATAAATGGACACTCACTCAAGAAGACATGGAAGAAGACACGGGAAGAGGAGATAGCTCTGTCATGTTTGATCCTGGGGCCCAGGGAGAGATGAGCCATTTTCCTGATAGTTTGCAGCTGAAGGGAACAGCACAGCAGAGCAGCTGATAGGCATAGGGATCTAGAAAGAAACGAGCCCTATGCCAGACTGGTATAGGAAGCCTTGAGAGATGAGCCCTATGTCAGACTGTAGCTGAGAGAAAGAGTGCTGAACCCTCACAGAGATCGCCCAGAATCTTGCTTCAACACGTGGCAACAGACTTTGGTGAGAAAGCAGCCTTGAGTTGGAATCTTTAGGGCCTTGTAACTGTAAGTTTTTACTCCAAATAAATATCCTTTATAAAAGCCAACAGATTTCTGGTACTTTGTATCAGCACCCCTTTGGATGACTAATAAAAAGCAGATCCTGAAATTCACATGAAAATGAAAGGGACCCAGACAAAACAAAACAATCTTGAAAAAGAAGTACAAAATTGGAGGACTTTCTGATTTCAAAATTTAATGCAAAGCTACAGTAATCAAGACAGTGTGGTAAAGGCATAAAGATGGATATATAGATCAATAGAATAGCATTTAGAGCCCAGATATAAAACCTCACATTTATGGTCAATTGATTTTTCAACAGGATGGCAAGACAATTCAATGGGGAAATAATAGTCTTTTCAACAATTGTTCTGGGATAACAGGATATCCACAGGTAAAAGAATGAATTTGAACCCCAACCTCATACCATACACAAAATTTAACTCAAAATGGAACAAAGAGCTACACACAAGATCTAAAACTATAAAACTCTTGGATGTAAACATAGGTATAAATTTTCATAACTTTGGACTTGGCAATGGTTACTTAGATATGACATTTAAAGCATAAACAACCAAAGGAAAAAAATAGGACTTAATCAAAATTAAAAACTTTTTTGTTTTAAAGAACACAATCAAGAAAGTGAAAAGACAGCCTGCAGAATGGGAGAAAATATGTGCATACCATATACCTGATAAGAGTCTTGTATCTAGAATATATAAAGTCTTATAACTTAATAACAAAAAGAAATAAAACAACTGGAAAAGGTCAAAGACATTTCTCCAAGGAAGATAAACAAGTAGCCACTAAGCACCAGAAAATATGCTGAACACCAGGGAAATACATATCAAAATCACAATGCTATACCACTTCACGTTCACTAGGATGGTCGTCATTTTTTTAAAAATGGAACATTAGAAAGTGTTGGGAGGATGTGGAGAAAATTTGAACCTTTGTACACTGTTGGTAAGAAAGTCAAATGATGCAGCCACTGTGGAAAACAGTTTGGAAGTTCCTCAAAATGTTACACATATCATCCAGCAGTTCCACTCCTGGCTTTCAAGAGTAATGAAAACATATGTTCACACAATATGAATGTTCATAGCAGCACTATTCATAATAGCCAAAAAGTAGAAACAAACCAAATGTCTGCCTATTGATGAATGGATGAATGATATATGGTATAGTCATACAATAGAATATTGGTTGGCCATAAAAAAGAAGGAAGTACTGATATATGTTACAACATAGATGAACCTTAAAGAAATTATGCTAAGTAAAGGAAGCCAGGCACAAAAGGCCACATATTGTATGATTTCATTTTTATGAAATACAGAGAATAGGCAAATCCATAGGGACTGAAAGTAGATTAGTATTTGCCAGGGGGTGGGGGTGTAGGTATCAATGGGAATGGGTAGTGGCTGCTAATGTATTTGGGGTTTGTTTGGTTTGATGAAAATATTCTGGAATTAGATAGTGCTGATGGCTGTGCAACTCTTTGAATATACTAAAAACCATTGGATTGTACACTTAAATGGGTGAATTGAAGGGTTTGTGAATTATATCTCGATAAAGCTGTTATAAAAATATGATTAGTAGGTGTAAATTAGCATAGCATACACACACACATACATACACACAAACTATCTTGTACTGTCACAAGTATTGTGATATGTTTCTAAGCAATTTTTAGAAGGTCATCTGCTAGCTAGAAGCTGATGTACTGTCTCCTGGAAAGTACTTTTAGAATGCACTATTGATAGTACACAGAAGGGATGTATATTTTCTACATTTTTGTACATTGTTAGATGTTTGTTAGATGTAGGTTATTATGACCACATCCTTCTGGACTTTGGGATGGTGTCAGGAGTACTGATCATAGCTCAGTTTACCCAGCTGCCTTTTTAAAAAATCTTATAATGCAAGTCCTCAAAGACAGGGCACTCACATCTGTCTAAATTCTTGACATCTACTTACTATGCATTTAACAAAGACAATTATCTTATGACCTACCTATCCCATAGAGGAGAGTAATGTGGGGCTTGTATTCTTGTACCAGGCCTCAAGGGAAGCAGCTAGCATAGAAACCAATCTTCCTGGGTTGCCACATTGCTGCAGCCTTTGATTTCTACCTTTTAGGAATCCAGAAAAATCTTCACAAATATCACATTAAAACTTCTTATCACAGACAATAATAATAATAATAATTATTATTATTATACTAGCTGCTAGCATTTGTTGAGCACTTATTGTGTCTTCCTTTTGAACTCCTTTTTATTTCCAAGATATCAAAATGTCTTTTTCATAATCAACGTACCATATAATTTGGTATCCGAGTTTATATCTGAGGCTCCTCTCTTCTGTTCTCTCCTGACTCCTCTGGAATTTGGTCCCTTCACAATCTCTTTCCTTATTAGCCTACTCATGTCTCCCTCTCTATTGTTTTCTTAGTCTATGTCTTCAAACATATCCAACTCACTCACTCTTCTTTTGGAAGAAAAAAAATAAAATGATTCAACTTCCCCTTAGTCTATTTATCATACTATTTATCTACTTTTTCTTGCCAAACTGTCTCCTTCTGATGCCTCCATTGTTTACTTATCCACTTATCACTTAGGCCATTACCATTTGCATTTCCCCCTTATCACTCTATTATTCCATTCCTCTAAAAATGTACTCCTCTAGGTCAACTAAGATTTTTTTCTTGGTTCACAAGGCCCAGATCAAACTACTTATACAATAACAGTCATTTTTTAATGTTCCTTCTTTTAAGCCTTCTAATCACCTAACCATGCCATACTATTTCTATTTCTGTACAAGAGTTGGTTGCATGTTATTTTGCAATGTGTGTGTGTGTGTGTGTGTTCGCAAGCACATCAGTTTCTTCCAGCTCTCCTATTAATTGGAACCATCTCAAAGGTAAAAAGCTGTCTTCTGCTTCATTTATTAACTTTCCACAGTACTTAGTACAGTTAAAACAGCAGCTGTGGAGCAGGTGTGGCTCAGTGGTTCAATGCCTGCTTCCCATGTATGAGGTCCTGGGTTCAATCCCCAGAATCTCTTAAAAAATAGCAGTTTGACTGAAATAGTACTTAAGATCATGAGCTTCTGTGTTTCTGAATACTAACATTTTCATTTTTCTTTGCTTGAGACTATTTTTATGGAGGGTTTGAGGTAGTCAGGCATCATTTATCTTTCACTCCAACTTTTTACTTTTATTCTTCCCTTTCCCTAAATCTTTGGAATTGGGATGGTATTATCTATGTGCTGTCTGGCCAAGTAGGTTATATAATGAAAATATGGAAAGGCAACTAAAATGAGTAAGGGAAAATAAGGGCTACAAGAAGAATACAGAAATAAAACCAAGAAATCTTAATACTGGAAAAGTGAAGGCTAAGAAGGGCTATGTAATTATTATCTATGGGATTATGAAAGTTATAGACAGGGAAAAAGCACACTTGTGAGTTAAATCCTGGAACTCTAAGACTTGATTTTCAAAAGAAGTAAATTTCACGTAATAAAATTACCTTTGACTTCATGAAAAAGCTAGTAAATGAACTTCCTCCAAAAATAGCATAAACTAAAATATATAAATGGATACTCAACAGAATTATATACACACATGGGTTATAAACTTTCCCAGTGGCCTGGTTCTCCCAAAAAACAAAAATGGCATAGGGATATTATGAGAAGATCCCTGTGTTTGGAAGGAATAGTGCAGGAGACAAATATGCCATTGGATAACATACCATTTAGTGTCCCTGTCAGATGCAGAATATTGGGCTAGAGGAAACACAAGACAGACTTATTTCTTATGGCATCACAGGAAATGTGTGTGTTAGTTAAAAAATTAGTAAAATGGGGATTAAAATGAAACAAGAATGAAACATTAAACATATATGACCAAGAATAGTTAACATGAATTTTTTATACTGTAAATAAGTTTGCCTTTTAGCATAGTGAAACCTTTCCATAAATCTGTTTTAGAAGTCAGGTCTCCAGTATGCTTTAGAAAAGCTTTTGTTAAAACTGAAGTATATTGATAAAGTGATTTAATATAGTTGAAAACAAGCTGCAGCACTCAAGCTGAGCCCTCTGAAACCTGGTGTTAGAGAAACATCCATATAGCATTATAGAAAACATTTACTATAATTTGTCATCAATCTTTAAAAATAATAATGTTAAGCTCCCAACACTGTTGTCTTTGTTAGTGCATTACTACTATTTTATTCATGTTGTTTGCTGTGCTTATATGAAATATTCCCAATTCTTTCACAATGTCCTGAGCTCTAAAATCCTTTAAGTAAAAGATACAGAAACTAAGGGTTGACTCAAAGGGCAGTTGGTGCATTTTAACATTCACATGTTCTATGCACCAATACTGAAGAACCACAGAATTATACTGCCAGATTGTATTCCATAGGAATGCACAATGGTTACCTGGGGTGGGCACAGTTATTTACTTTGGTACCACAAAATGAACCTTTTACAAACTGGCAAGGTCTATGAAATAAATATCTGGAACAACAAGTAAATTTATGTATCGATGCCACAGGTAAAGCAAACAAAACAAAAACAAGCATCACACACATACACAAACACACACACCCTACTCTGGTGAGGTCTACAATGAAAGGTGGTCATAAAAGACACATTTTGAGCTGTCATTTAGCTTTCAAGTCCTAAGGCTTTCCGTGTGTGTCTCTGAATGTGTTTGTATCTATGGTTTCTGCTTAGAGGAGGGAGAGTACTTGCTGAACCTAGATCTCTAGTATGAAATTTAAGATTTGCAAAATACTCTCAGAGAAGGAATACACATTTGACTGTATGCATTGAGATCTTTAGTCAAGGCAGCTTTTACTTAAATAATTGGCCTTGAGAATCTCAATAATTATAAAAAAGAGGAAAGCAAGAAAAGCCCCAAAGAAGGGTGCTGAACTAACATAAAGGATAAACTGGATTCTAATCTCAGCTCTGTCTATAGTTATCTCTATTCTGCAAAGAAAGTCACTTAACCCTCTTGTGTTTGTTTTTCAACTGTAAAACAATGGTAACAATAACTGCTACATCATAAAACTCTTATGTGGATAAAACACATTAAAGTATTTTGAAATTGTGAATGCTTTCTAAGTGCAGACTATTATTATTATATGTGTGTCAAAAATTCAAATTTGTAAGGCAGAAAACTGGGAATTAATCATTTGAATTGCAACAGAAGTACTTTACAACTGAAGTACTATAAATAGCAAATGTGGTTTATGAACTTTAAAGACATACATTTCAACCCTTTTCTAGGAGTATACTCCCTTTGCAAAGATAGGTTCACTTTTACTTGGATTGGCTCAATGTTCTTCCTTAACTGCAGCATTCATATTCACTTAATCATACGGTGTACAGCTGGAAGGGACCATAGAGATAAGCTAGTCCTACTGAGCTTCACCCCCTGTTTCTCAAAATCTTAACAGCTGCTAAGAGTTTGGAAGACAAAAATAGAAAATGGGAATAGAGTGGCAGGTTTGGCAGGAATCTTCCCTCATTTTATCTGGAGGAACTTGGCTTTGATCTGTTTTATATTAGTTCTTGATAAAGTTTAATTTGCAAAAAGGGTTTCACTGCTCACTCCCCTGTCCCCTTACCCCTCAAAGGGTCTGAAAGCCAACTCTATCATTTCTCACATGACAGAGTGGAGTCCAGAAAGATGAAGCTGTAGTCACTATTTGGTGTTGGCTAAAGCATCTTTACGACAGTCTATAAATTGTATCATATCAATCAGTTATATGTTTACATGATCGTATATTCAGCAGACACTGACTAGAAAATGTCACTTTTTTCTTCAAATTTGTGGAGATAGATCTTGTTGGATGAATTTAAAAGAAATGTCACCTTCTTTCAAGGCCAGCATTTTGCAAAATCATAAAGGAGATAAAGGTTGCCTTTGGTATTCTTTGATTCTCTATCTCTCCATCCACACTTCTATATTCCTTTTGTTCTATTTTGGCATGCAACCTTGTAGGAATTCAGTACCCTCAACTATCCAACAACTTTCATCCCCTCAGATCACTACTGACAATGTTGAACTTTATCTGAGCACTGTGCTCCTGGCAAACAGAGACGGTTAAAAAAAATCCCTGCAACCTTTTGTATTCTGAAATCCTCCCATCCTTTTGTGTTCTGGGAAATGGCTTACTGCAAAAATATAAAAAAAAAAAACACCCTTCTCCATATGACTTACATAAAACTCCCTGTCCACTCTTTCTCTTGATTCCCATAAAACTCAAGTTTGGCTCTTTTGTTTACCTGTGACAAGGCCAAACACAGACCCTGCTTCTTTTTCCTGAAAGTGTTGACAAGATCAGATGCAGACCCTCCAGATTCCCGTTCTTTGTCCCATGAATAATTAGCTGAGATGGGAACTGTTTGTTCCCCTGAAACAATCCAGATAGAGAGATAAACATGTCCTGTTTAGCTAACTGGCTATTTCATTGATTTGGAAACAACCTCAACTGTAAATCATCTCATATGTAATTTGTTTACTCCTCCCTATAAAAGTGTAAGGCAAAACCACCCTGCTGAGACACTCTGATCTTTGCATCTGGGGTTTTCTCTTTATTGCAGTAGCTGGAATAAAATCAATTTCCTTACTTCTTGGGTTTTTGTTTTTGGCACTTCCTTATTGAAAACCTCTTCAGCAATTTACATATTTATTTTGTGTTACATTATTAAAATAACAAATGAAAAACACAAGACTTGGAATTAGGAGACCTCAGTTCTAGTCCCAGTTCTTTCTGAGTCACTTTAAACTTTCTGAACCTCAGTTTCTCCATCTTTAAGTAAGTGCATTGGATTAGGTAATTTTTAAGATTTTAGCAATCTATGTTTGTTAATGAGTTACAACATAATTATTTTTAGGTAATTTTATTTATTGACATTACATGACTTAGGTCTAGGAATAAGTCTTTTATTTGTTTGTATTCCTAGTTCTGTTTAATATAGTTGTTACATAATGTTTGCTGACTAAAAAGAAAGAGTTGGTTATGACTGGTTTGTAAGTTTCTAACTCAGAAGGGGCTGATTTAGTACAATGCCTTGAATTCTATAAATGTTTATTGAACAATTGATGACTTAGATTTTTTTCCTGGTAGATTCCAGCATATGGTTGCAACATATCTTCCTTTTGAAATTCTAGAGCGTTTTTTTTTAAATTAGCACAACAAATGTCTATAATCAAATATTCTTCTTCTATCTCCTACTGAGAAGTAGATATACATAACAAATGTTAAAGGGTACTTAATCCCAGTAGAAATTGATTTTTTCAAAATTCCATTCTACTTATCATCAACACTCTGATGATGATGATGATGAAAACTGAAATTTAAAAAAAAACAACAGTTAAATTGGTAAGTGAAGATAGTCCAAACTTTAAAGGTAGGAAACATCTAAATCCCAAGAAAGCCGTAAGTTGTGGAAAAGTTGTTATCTGCTTGAGAGCAGTATGTGTAGTACATACTGGATGTCAATGGAGTTAAAAAAAATTCAAGGTAACTTTCCAAGTTTTAGCCCAATAATAATCACTGCTAAATTAAGCAATGTGCCAGGGAATTGCTATAAGCTTTACATCATTGTCTCATTTACTCCTCATAGCATCCATATGAGACAGGTAATATTATTATCTTCATATTACAGATATGGACACTGGCTCAGAGAGGTTGTGTTAATTGCCTGAAGTTGGAGAGCCAATCAGTATTATTCATAGCCAAGTCTGTCTGACTCCAAAGTCCAGGCTTTTAACCACTATGCTAAAATGTCTAGTCCTTTAGGAGAGTAAAGAAAACAATGTAAAAAGAATGATCTGGCTATCAGTTTTATATTTTAATGCCTACTTCATCATTATGAAGACACGCTTCTAGAACAGGTATTTATTATGGAGTGAGTGATGTTCAGAAAAATCATAAAAGGATACAGCTAACCATTTGAAATTATCCTCATTCTATATTATATCTTCTGAAAGGTTTGTTTTAGTATATACATGGTATTATAAAAGAAGAGCTATGATTTTCCTTGATAAGTAATATGCAGTAAAGACTTAATATAACAAAACCATGATGTACAGTTATAGTTAAAGTTTTGTTCAGGTTTCCATAAGATGTCAGTTTAAGCTAAGATTTTAGTATATATGGCCCTAACCCTTGCATAATTTTCTTAATAAAGAGTTACATGGAAATTGTTTTGGCCTGTTTGTTGTTAAAATTGAACAGAAACTTAAAAATAATTTTATGAAACTTGTCATGACACATTGAAAATATAGGTGTATAGGAGTTCTCTAAAATCCATCATGAATAGACTCTGGAGATTTGCTTTCATTATATAAAAATGTCTTTTGTAGTATCTATAGATTCATGTGTGGATTTCGGTATAGTGTAGAAGTTAAGAGACCAGCCCTGGAATCAGGCCACCAGTTTGTAGTTCTGTGACACCTTGAGCAAGTTACTTAACTTCTCTGTTTCTGTTCTCATCTGGAATATTGGAACCATAATATTACCTTCATGATATAAGACAAGTACAGTGCCTGGAGCAGAGCTAGGTACATGGTAATTGTTACACAAATTTTAGCCATCACCATGCAACCTATTTTGTGGAAAGGAATTATAGAGATCTGAATTAGAATACAAAAGAAAATAATTGAATATGCTCTGATGACAACTACATGATGACCTTATGGTACCATGATTGTTTCATTTTCCTAAAACAGATAATTTCTGATTATAAGTGAGAATGGCAAGAAACCCTTAGGAAGATGATACCAAGTATGGCTCTTTTACCTGCAAATATAGAGGAATCAAATAGTAGGAGAGAAGTTAAGAAAGAAAAAGCAAGTAAATGAGGTAAGGAAGAAAAAAATCCTAGTGTATTCAGACCCCTTCCTCTGCCACCTCCGACCATTGTACTCCCCTTAGCCCCTATCAGTAGCAACAATGAAATTGCTGGGAAAGGTCCTTCCAGGCTGGAAATAGTATTTCCAAGGAAGGACATAAAGCAAACCACTTCGTGAACTGAAAACTAGAACAAGCCATACTATTTACCTGAACCCTAAGCATTAATTTTTACTGAAGCATGGACCAAAGCAAAGTTACTTTTTCAAAAACAAACAAAAACCAAGCAACTAAAACCAGAAACACCCCCCCAAAAAACCTAAAACACAAGTAGAATAGCAACCCAAACAAGTATAGAACAAAATATCCTATTTGCAACTAGTGAACTAAAATAAACAATCTTACCACCCTAAAAAACTTGGAAGCTTCTGGAGGGTAGGGTTTGAGTCAGTCATTTATTCATTTATTTACTTATTTTTGATCTCTTAAAAATGCCTAGGATATTGCAGGCTATACATTTTGTTCTCAATTTCTACTTTCTAATTTGACTTTCTGAAATTTTACATTGCTTGAGTCTCTTGGTACTGAATTCTCTTTCAAGAGAAATCATAATAAAAACTTTCTGCTATTTTCAATGCTAGAATATTAAAGATAAGATCATTCATTGTGACTAAGATGTTGGATGTGCTGGTACTCTAATATTTATTGTAAATAAGTCTGGTAGTTCAAGCTTATGTTGGTTAAATTTAACATTTCAATACTCAGAGTGCTTTTCCCTTTTCCCCAACTAGGAAGAATTCATATCCCCACAACTTTGACATAAACATTCACACTCAAATTAAATAATAAAGACTTTTTTTTATTGTAATCAAAAGAAATTTCCAAATACCCTTTGTAAAATATTATATATAACTGCTAGGCTTGGACACAGAACTTAATGAAAATCCCACATTGCTTGAGGGTAGTTGAACGTGAAATACAATTTCCATTGTACTGAAACATCCATCCTGTAAATACCTATTTTCAAAATTGCCAACATATTTGAAAATTTTAATTGGCTTATACTCAAGGCACTGGAGAAAAGGAAAATTTGCTTTCACAAGACATTTACAGGTATTTATTCTGTCCATGTAGAGGACTTCTTTCCAGTGATCATGAAATAGAAATGAAACCATCCCAGATTTGGTCCTAATGACTAAATTAGAAGAAAAGGAATCAATAATCAAGCAATCATTTTCATCACTGTACCTTTTTTCTCTGATTTTTCGGAAATTTTGCCTCCAATTGGAGAGTAAGTAGTATCCATTGAATCGGTCCCTCTGGTCCCCTTGCTCACACCATTTTCATAGAGCTGTCCTTCAACTGGTTGCAACTGCCAAGTCAGGCCGAACAAATGTACTGCTGCAAGAAAAGAAGCCATGTATTAACTTATTCCAGACTTACTGAGAAGGTCTCCATACTAGCTGTCCCTTTGTGCCTAAAAGTGTTATGACCAGTTTTCTTTTAGACAGGCCATGTGACAGGGAAATTATACCTACATCATGCATGCTCTTATTTTTCCAAGTAGCAACTGTTAAACTTTGAGGCTGAAGCTGTACAAGTGATAGTATTAGAAGTTGGAGTATTGGTCAGTCAGCTATAGTGAGAGTGGACTCTACTCCTCAGTGTTGTCACCCCTTCCTTTTCCATTTCCTTTAGTCATGTCACTGTAGTTTGCACAGGGAAATTGTAGGCTAATGGTAGGCAGTCTATTGCCAGAACAAGGGAGACCTTCCCTATGGCTCTGATTAACTTCAATTCAGCAAATAATTCCTGAGTGCCTCATATGTATAGTGCACTATGATAGTTGCTGTGGGTGTGAAAATCTAGATGCTTATTGGGGTGGGAGTTGGTAGTAATACAAGTATAAAATAACCATAAAATAATGCTGAATAATTGACAAGAGAGAAGTTCAAATTGCTATTAGAGGATGAAAAAATACCAAGTGTTGGTCAGTGTGCAGGAAAATGGGCACTGTCATAGACTTTTTCTTTTTTAGGAAGTATTGGGAATTGAACCTGGGACCTCATACATGGAAAGCAAGTGCTCAACCACTGAGCTATACGTCCTCCCTCTCGTACACTTTTTTTAAGGCAGTACCAGGGATTGAACCCAGGACCTCGTACATGGAAAGTACACACTCAACCACTGAGCTACATCAGCTCCCCAATGAGAGTATTTTTTTGTTGTTATTTGTTTGTTTCTAGGAGGTACCAGGGATCAAACCCAGGACCTTGTACATGGGAAGCAGGTATTCATCCACTTGAGCTACATCTGCTCCCTTCTCATACACTTTTGATAGGAGTATAAAAATGCAGTGACCTTTTTGGAGGGCAATTTGACCATAACATTGTCAACAAAACTTAAAATTCGGCTTACCCTTTGAGCCAACAATTCAATTTCTATGAATTAATCCTAAGGAAATTAACTATGAATGTGTATTGAAGCTGTCAATTGTAGCATTTAAAAATAATATTAGAAAGTTATGATCAATCTAAATGTTTGCCAAGAGGGTATTAGTTAAATAAGTGATGATATAATAAATAAGATTATGCATTTATTAAAATCATGTTGAAAATGGCAAAGCAATGGCATGGGAAAATATCCACTTAAAGGTTTGAATAGCATGGTCCAAATTGTGTGTGTGTGCATGTGTGTGCATGCGCTTATGTCAAGAGAGAGAAAGGGCTGGGATGATATGTAGCAATGTTAACAGTATGGGGCATTTATGGAGGATTTTTATTTTCTTTTCTATGATTTCTATATATTCCATACTTTTTGAAATGAACATGTGATTTTTGCCATCTGGAGAAAAAAAAAACCTTTTTGTTTGGAAAGAAATGGTTTAAAAGAATGATAGACTACAATTGGCTAGGGTGATCACATGAATGAAGTAGGATGAGAGATGGACCTTGAAGGGTGTGTAAGACTTTACTAGACAGCAGCAATGGGTGGAGCAGGGTCGAGGTTGAACAAAACAGACTTTGTAAAGCACAGGATAGATTTGAGGCAAAGGAAGTTGCTGGGTTTCATTCAAGCCTAGCTATCTGTAAGTGATTGCGGAAGTTAAGGCTGGTCGGGTAGATTAGGACATTGAATTCCAGGTTTAGATATATGATTCAATTCAGTAGGCAACAGGAAGACATTGCTATTTTCTGAGTAGATGAGTGATATGATCAGAGTTTTCTATAGGAACATAATTTGATAGTAATGGGGGGCATTGAAGAATTTTAGGCAAATAAATGGTACCATCAGAATGCCCTGTGTAGAAAAATAAATACAGTAGTTGTATGGAGGAGGATGAACTAGAGGTCTAAAGATTAGGCAAGAATACCAATTTGGATGGTATTGTAATAGTCTATGTGAGAAGTAATGAGTGTCTCAATTAGGGAAGTGACAGTGGGAATGCACAGTAGGTGATTCCTTAAGAGAATTGCATAAATAGCATTTTAGGCTTTGGCAATATGCTCTCTCTCTCTCTTTCTCTCTCTCTCTCTCTCTCTCTCTCTCTCTCTCTGTGTGTGTGTGTGTGTGTGTGTGTGTGTGTATGCTCCGGGAGTGCCCAGAAAAAGTGAGGGAAAGGTAGGAATCCAAAATGGTCCAAGGTTTTGAGTCTGAGTAACTGAGAGAATGCTGGTAAAAGAGAATTTTTACATTAAAAGAGTTAGGAAATTCCACACGTAGCCCAGCACTTGCTACAAATAGCTGATACTGAATATCTGTTTGTTGAATGGTGACTAGATGAGCAGGTGGTTTGGGGCAGGGAAGGTAGATGGGATGAATACAATGTATTTATCTTTGGGGATGCTTGGTTTCAGGGACTGATGGATCATTCAGACGGTGATGTTTAACACAAGTGGTTTGCAGTTAAGGGGAAATATTAAGGATAGAATAAGACAGAAGCTACAGTTGAAGTTGTTAGAGTGAATGAGGTCACTAAGGGAAGAGTATATCAGGGAAGAACAGTGCCTAGGACAGAAGTTGAGGAAAATTTTTATATATGTTCTCCTTGCAAGAGGTTGGAAAGTAAGCTAATCAGTTCATAAACCATTTTATTTTTCTTTGTGTTCCTAGGCAGACAGAAAGGGGCTAATTTGTAAGCCTAACACTCATATATAGTATATGAATTAGCAGATGAGAACAGAAAAGCTAGCCAGATAGCCTATTTAAAAATCATTCAGGATTGTGGGAAGATGGCGATGAATGAACAGAGCTGAATGTTCTCACAAGAACAATGGAGAAAGAGCCAAAAGCTGCCTGAGGGACCTGCTTTGGGGGTCAGCAGACCATGACAGTGCTAAACGACTCTCAGGAGGGTGAGGGACAGAGAGACAAAGAAGCCAAAATGACAAACATGAGTTACCAAGCCCCCTTGGTGCCGGGAAGGGCTCCCCTCCCCACCCCCAAGATAGTAAGCTGGGGTAAAACACCTGGCTCACTGTAGCCGAGAGGGGAACAGACAATTTCCTCCCTGTCAGCTGTTTCAGGGGAAAAAGGAGAGGAGGTCAGGGTGCTTTTCTTCAGTGAATTCAGCCAGCAGAGCCAGCTTTGACTCTCTGATCTGGAGATTCAACACAGGAACACAGGAAAGCTAAAAGACTGAAACACCTCCGAGGAAAGGTGCGTTGACTAGCGCCATCTGCTGGCTGGTCTAAAATTACATGGACAAAAACTGTTCCGCTCTCTGTATCCAACCCCTGGGAGAAAATCTGCATGCCATTAGTGAGTCCCTGGCCCGATTTTGAAAACTTAAGCTGGACAATTTTTAAAAAAATTTTACCAGGAGGTCCCAGGAAGCGAACCCAGGTCCCTCCATATGGCAGATAGACACCCAACAATTTGAGCTACATCCACCCCCCAATTGGGCAATTTTAACGTCTGAAAATAAGTTGAACCAAATATCAAACAAGAGCTGTGAAAAAAAAAAAACAATAGGCAAGAGAGAGAAATTAGCC
>JAQZBX010074970.1:0-14671 GCA_029593785.1 Cabassous unicinctus
ATGTGCACTGCCGTGCACAGGATAGCTTGGAAGAGAAGATAGAGCTCCGAGAGTCAGTTACAAGGTTGTAATTGTCCTCATTAAAGAAGGCTGGGACCACGACTAGGACTCTGACTGTGAAGCTACAGAGGCAGGGACAGAGCTGAGAAATAAGGAAATTAGAAACTTTATGTCTTCCTGGTAAAATTGTTACAAGGGACTAAGGAGGCAGAGGAGTTGAAAAGGACACTAAATTCATGAGCCCAGTGTGGAACTCTAGCCTTCAGACTATAATCCACCCCAGCTTGAATGTCTTGGCAAGTCTCCATCTTCATTTTAGTGGTTCTGCTTCATCATACTCTGGGCAAGTCAGTTGGCTTCCACGCTTGAACGCCTTCTCTGCTCATCGGCTCTTATGCCAGAAGCAAAGGCAGCTGGATGTGGGCACTATAGCCGGAAATATTAGCACAAAAAAAGGAAGCCTGCAATGTATGCATTGATGATAAGAGAAAATAAAAAGGAGGCCTGAAGATAACCTTACAAAAACAGAACTATGGATCAATTGTATCCCATGGTCCTGGGCCCAGAATCCTTTCACTATAGCAGGACTGAGCATAATCCAACTCTGTCTTCATTTTGGAGACAGAAAAGCTCAGCTGTCATTCTAAATGATTCTGAAATCCACTGATGCCCAAATGGATGTTGCCCAAACAACCTTGTGCACCTGCCTGGAGAGCATCTTATTCCATACTAACGTGTCTTATCTTGCAAGCACATTCTGACAGCACCTAAACCCATATTATCATAGGATCTAAGAAATGGTAACACTAGTTCACCTTCATTCTGAAGGAGGAGGACGCTGACCTCCATGGATGATGGAGGAAGTGGACCTCTTCAGGTGCATCATCCTTGAACCCACATATCATTAATTCCCAAGGCTCTTTCATCCACCAAATGCTTGGCATTCATCCAGCCATCCTCCTAGGAATAACCCAAACTCAAGTTTGTAGTCGTCTTTGATTCCTCCCTCTTCTTCATTCAAGTGTTATCAGTTCTCTCTCTCCAATGTTACTAACAACTGTTCTCTCCTCTCAGTTTCAGAAAAGTCACTCCATAAAGGCAGGCTCCCATCATCTCCATCATTTTCTATTTCTGCAGCCACTCAAAATGTTTTTATGACCTGCTCCTTGCCCCTCCAGTCTATCATGCAGCCAGAGCGACTTCCTAAAGCACAGTTAAGATCAAGCCTATCTGGCTCAGTCATAACTGTCTTGACTCCAAAATGCCCAAAAGTCCCCTTTGCACAAGATACAATGACATGGCACTAAATGCTTCCATTTCGTGTGTCAACATATCTCTTTCAACATATTGCCCACTGCACCCCTTTATTTTGATTACACTCTTCACCACAAATCTCCGGTAAAGCCTCTTCAAAATATAAGGAACTTACAACAGAGAAAATTTTTATTATCTCCACCTGTCAAAACCTCACCAACATCCAAATTAATTCCATTCTCAAATGCCATGTTTCTTGGGCACCTCTGTTAAATCCCCCTTGCCAAAATTGATCTCCCTTTCTTTTGACCTCTCAAGGAAGGCTTCAACACAATCTGCATTTGTATTATGGTTAATTAGATTCATATCCTAACTCCCTGTTAGAATATAAGCCCCCTTGAGGCCAGAAGCAGTGCTGCACTCAGCGCTGTAGCCCTCACGTCTCCTAGCACAGTAGTACCCTGCTCAGTAAATGTTTACTGACTGATTGGCTAAATAAACAGTCTTAGTTAGAACCCACTCCCCTTAACAAACTGGAAATAAATGGAGAATATGGAATATCAATGGGAGGCATTGCTCCAGCTGCTGCTACAACACTGTTAATTACACAATACTTTTATTGAGCAATTCGGTGGTAATTCTTGCCACTATTCCTCCTTAATAAGATCCATTGTGCACCATAAAATAGTAACTGGGACACAGTTTGTATTCCTCATGCATCACATTTCTCTTTAGCAGGTTCTTCCATATCCATAATCTCATCATTATTACTATTACCCTCCAAAGACAGTTGACTTGCATTAATCAGGCCTGCTGCCATTCCCTTGCCAGATTTTCTGTAGTTTTATTGTGCTTTTGGACATTTTAATTAACTTGAAAAATTAATTTAAAAATCCTACCTTATTAATGCTCTGCCCCATTGGAAATCCCTTCTTCTTGTTTATTATCACTGACCATTTGAAGATGAGGTCATTAGTGATGAAAGCTCCAGAGAATTTCCATGCCATCATGCCGCAGACTGCGTGCTATTTTTAAATGAGATGAGAATTATATTCCAAAATCTGGGGGAGGGGTGTGGTTCTGTTGCTTTGAGGAGTTAAAAGACTTTTAATTTCAATTATGCCATAACATTTGTTCAACTACGTGCTGTCTACAGAAGCTCTACAATGTTAGCTTTTTAATACCATATACTGAGATAAGTATTGTTTTATCCATTTGACACACTGAAATGAATAAGGTGCCAGATTTAGTGACTCAACAGCTCTGATATATAGCCAAATAAGTGGGATATATTGGAGAAGATGAGCTTCTTGATTGTCAGTGCTCTGTCTGGGCCCTAGGAGATGTCAAGGGGTGGTCACTGAACTTGAGTTCTTTATTTTCTAAACAAGAAATGTCAACATCTAACAGGCCACTTCGAGCCGGTTGGTAGTGGCTGCCTGGAGCACTTAATGAGGGTGTGACGCGTTTTGGGATCTTCCAGAAAAAGTGTCCTTCTCAGAATGCTTGCCATGCATATAGGATGAGGGAGGCAGCATATCTGCTTCCCTGTTATAAATACTCAGTATCCTTTTAGAATAATTTATAATAGTGATTTCCTTTTAATTTCATAAAAAGGGAAGACTCTCATATAATCCTTGAGTGTCCACTGATATAAAATATATATAATGGCAAAGAGCGAGTGTGAATTCGGTAACTATTTTACATCAATCTTTATTTTATTGGCATTAACTACCTCTTCCTACATTTAGAATACATGGACCATCTGTGTGCAGGTTACAGTATTCACTCAATTTACAGACAATGCTGGGGTATATATGCATGTGTGTGCCCCTTATATTAATTCTGTGCTCACCCCCCTCCCCCTATAGTTCTGCCCAGGACCCAGATTCTCTCAGAGTAGGAACCACTGGTTTTAATCAAACAACTCAAGAAATGTATATTCAAGCCAAAAAAAAGGTACATGGATATTTAACATTTTCAAAAGAGGGCTTATTTTGCCATGATAGTATTTTGAATGTCTGCATTTTTATGGAACAATAGAAAGGTAGAGAACAACTCCAATCTGCTGCCTCCCAACAAAGCCAGTTTATTACAAGGATGCTGTAACAATACAGGGTAATATGAGGGGACCCATTTACAAAAAGTACAGCCTTCTTCAAATTCTGGTAACGTCACTTACTAGCTTTTTACCTACCATTGTGGAGCCTCAGTTTCTTCACATACAAAATGAAGGGAGTAAGAGTGCTTGGATTGCAAAGAAGATATTATATCAATTCTAAGAGACAACAACAGGGGGGCATAAAGGAACATGGGATTTTTTTCCTTTTGGAGCACTGAAAACATCCTAAAATTGACTGAGGCGATGACACTACAACTCTGTGATGAAAATGAAAGCCGAGTGCATACTTTGAATGGATTGTACAAAACATGGGGCTCTATAACACAGGGAATTCAGTGGTGGAAGATGGACTGTGGTTAACAGGACAGATATGAAAGCATTCTCTCATGAACTATAACATATGTATAATACTAATACAGAGTGTTAATAATCAGGTGGGTTGGGGAGAAAATACACCAAATGTAAGATATGGGCTATAGTTAGTAATATTTTGGGGATGCACTTTCATAGTTTGTAACAAAAGTTTCACTACAAAGCAAGGTGTTGGTGGTGGGGTGATGTGTGGGAGCCCTGTATGATGTTACGATGTTTGTTTTGTAAGTTCACAACTTTTACTATACACTTATTATTTATGTATGTTCATGTATGAATGATATACTTTAATAAAATTTAATTTAAAAAAAAAAACTGAAAAAAGAGTGCCTGGATCATAAGAGACTATTAAATGCATATCAATAGCTGAGCCTAGTGCTTGGAACAGAATAAGTACATGTTAGCCAGTAAGAGCAGCAATGATGGCAGTGAAGTGGTGGGAGTAGCAGAGCTGAGTCTCATAGGAACTATATGACTTATAATCTCCAAATCTCCAAGTGTCTCTCGTCAGCAGCTGCAGAATCTCTTGCTGATCTGCTCAATTCTCTTTGCTGCAGAATGTCTTTCTCTTAGCCTCCTAGTCTCTGCTCTTCCATAGTTCTGCCTGAACAGGGTTAAAATGAAGCCCCCTTCCCACTAGAAAAGAGGCCCCATGAGGCCAGGCATTTTGGCCGATTCCATTTCCTATGGCCTCATACAATGTCTGGCACACATTAGGCCCTCAATCAGTATTTGTGGGATGTTTGGGTTGTCAATGCACCCACCTACTTAGCATAGAACTCTATGTGGTTGTTTTCGTTACAGTAATCCAGAACCATCCAATGACTCCATCTCTGTTTTCAATGACATATTCCAGGAGAGACAATACAATTGACCCTAACATGGCCATGTGTCCATTCTAATCAACTCAGCAGGGGCCAAGGCTGCAACGTCAAATATGGCTGCCCACTCCAGAAAAAATTCTCTAAGGAGGGAATGGAAGTGGGTAGGACATTATGAAACACCTTTTGTTTATATAATATAAAAGTCTAGAAGAGAGACAAATTAGGGCTGACAAGGGGGACTGAGGGCGACTTCATGGACTAAGTGGTATTTTAGGTGGGCTTTGAAGCATGAGTAAGGCTTGATGGGGCAGTTGTTTCAACGCTCATTACATTTTGCTAAATATTTTATACAGTGAGCCAAGGCATGCTCTCCACCATTCTAACACACCTATTTTTAAATTTCTACTATGTTCAAAGCACATTAGTAAATACTGTTAGGTAGGCAAAGATACATCAGTAGGTCTTGTTTTACAGGGTCTTTCAATTAATTGGCTGAGGAGAGAAGACCTAGACACGTGCACATAAGTGCTCTATGAGTTCAGAGGGCGAAGAGAGCCTTTTAGGCCAGAGCAAAGCAGAGCTTGACTTGGAGGAAGTGGCACATGTGCTCAGGCATTGCTCTAAGCATGGGCAGGCAGAGAGGATGAAGGAGCAGGGTGTGGCAGGTACTCTTGGTGGCTTACAGAAGCCCCATTCTCAACCCCCTTCTCCCTTCCCACCTCCACCATAGAGACTGAAAAAGCTACTCACACACTTTCCCAGCTTCCCTGGGAGCGGAAGGGGGTCATTTTACACAGGACTTCTGGCCAATGAGACATAAATAGTAAGTGATATGGCTTTTTGCTCTATTTATAAGAGTCTTTGCCGTGCTCTTCTTCCTGACTTGAACAATCCTGTGATGCCTAAAACTGCAATAATGTTCTTGGAGAAGTGAGGGTCTTTGTGTGAGAAAGGTGAGCTCCCATCAACAGGCCCAGGTATGCATATTTGAGTAAGCCTGTTTTACAGCTTCTCTTTGATAATTTTTCAAAAAACATTCGTTGTGATCTTGAATTGTTCCATTTCCAAATTTAGATCCAGTTTTTGCTTTGCTTTCCTAAATAAATTGATATGATCCTTCAACTGTCACTTGGTATTTCACTGATGATTAACTAGAATAGATTTGGTCCTCTCAAAGTATTTCCCTCACCAACTCGAAGCACCTTCCTAACTAACCTTAGTCTTTTTTTTTTTTTAGGTATCAGAGCCAGGGATTGAACCTGGGACCTCATACATGGGAAGCAGGTGCTCAACCACTTGAGCTACATTCACTCCCCCAGGCTTAAGTCTTAAGTGCTACTCGGGGCTCTGCACTCTGCCAACGACTCACCTTTTTTCCTAAGTATGAAAGGCTTTTAAGGAAGAAACGAATAGGCAGAAATGCCTTATTAACTTAGAGTAAGAGAGAAAAGTATGACTGAATCTGGCTCACAATATGGAAAATCGGCCATGGGTTCAATATTTGATGACTACCCGTCAATTCAATACACTAACTTCATCTTTGTCTCCAGACTCAATGAACTGAGGAGAGTGAAAATTGTAATAGAACCTGAAAATGATCTCCACAGCCAGCAGCTCTACACTTTCTGAGTCCTGATCATCGCAGTCTTTAGATGCTAAGTGTCACAAGAACTGGTAACGTTTCTTAGATTAAGAAAAATAAAGAGGGCTTAGAAAATGAATGAACCTCATCTGAAATTTTTTCTTAAACTCAACTACTACATTTCCAGTCAAAATCAGCAAGTATTTTTGAGTACATGATCAGAACTGGGACCCAGGCACAAATGGGCCCCATAACATAGAACAGGCAGGAAGAGAGAAAAAAACTAACCCCCGGATGTATAGCCTTCCCCTAGAACGTCCCAGGAGCTGGCGGAACTGACCTGCTGCTACCGAGGCTGAGGACCAAGATGCAGCTGGGCGGCCCGGGCTCAGCGTTGATCCTCAAGCAGGCTCGGGCTTGTTTCAGACAATGAGTTGGCCCTGTCCGTATGTGCATTCTGGTGGAACCTAAGAGTTCTGGAGTCAGGCACCATCTCTGCCATATCCTAACTATGTGGCCTTGAGTACATAACTTCTCCATCTGTCATATGGGGTTGTTGTAAGAATAAGTTGCTATAATGCATCTAAAATGCACAGTGTAACACCTGGCAAATGAAAAGAAGTCAACAAATGTTGGTCATTATAGATTGCTCTTGTTGTTGTTGTTGTTGTTGTTATTACCTGTGGGTCCAAAACATATCTCTAATGCCCAGATGGCATTTGGAAGATACTGAGTGGATGAACAAACGAAGGAACAAACAATAGAAGGATTGTCACAAGGCTGTACATGATTAACTGTGGATTCAGTGGATTCTGTAGTAAATTGCTTTCTTCCACCCTCATCTCTCTTTGAAAAAATGTGTTCATTTACAAATCTTTCTCAGTATTACACTTTGCAGACTTTTCTAATATACTTCTGGAACAAAACTCCTTTTAGTGGCCAAAATATTACAAATGTTAATGTTTAACAAATAAATGGTTACTTAAAAATGAGAGGCAGCACTTATTAAACCTCATTGTAGGGAGATCTGTTTAGAATTCTAATTTGATTTTTTAGAAGGCTGAGAACTCTGGTTGTCACATTTACCCAGAGAGGGTAGCTCGTAAGAAGCCAATTAAAAATTGAACGTGTAGCTTTGGAGAGACTGTGTGTCCCTTTTAAATGTCTGTGGAGTTCTACTCAAATAAAAGAGGAAAGAGAAGAGCTGCAGAACTTGGTGATCTCACAACAGGTCAGATGTGGGAGAAGCTATTGGAGAGAGGCTATTTAGAAACATCTATTGCTCAAGTGAGTAATATATGTGGGGTAACAGTAATTGATACCAGCTAGTCTAAGTGGAAGTGACAATCAAGCCAGAACAGAGAATCAGATAGCTGATGAAGATGACCTGGGACAACCAACAGACAGAAGAATCATAGACCTTCCAATCTTCTCCCATCAGAGCAAAAATTAAGTCAACAGCAAGCAATTAACTGTTACTAGATGTATTTATAAGCACATTGCCCTTGCATTATGCACATTATTTGTAGAAAATGAAATAAACAGATGCATGTGCTGTTATCTACATAAAGTATTTTAAGGTTCAACAGGACACACTGTGGTTTTATGCTGGCCCCCTTCCTTGGAAGCTCAGTCTGCTTATTCAGCTAATCACTTCTGACTCCCCACCAAGCCCACCCTAGAAGCCAGCAACTGAGAGTGTGTTTTCCTGTTACCATCTAACCACAACCTAGGACTTCACTTCTGCCAAGACCCATCTACCAGGACAGAATTCATGAGATGTTCAAGAAATGGCAAGTATGCCAGTGTGTATTGAGTGCAGAGTGCCCAGAAAGGGAGGGTAGGTGATGAGGCTGGAAGAGGGGTGGGCCAGGTGGTGGAAGCCCATAGAGCCACACTAAGCGAGTCACACGGATGGACAAGGGGAGGGGACATGGTCTCAGTAGCACTGGATGATCTCCGCAGTAGATGCTCTTTTGTAGAATTTATTCCTGGCATGCAAGGCATTGTCTAAGGTGCTTTGTTTAATGAGATACCTAATTTCAAAAATAGCCAGATGTCATTTTTGCCTTTTCTTAGTAGATATGTTATAATATCGGCCTCCTTATCCACATTCTTGCCTCCTAAGAAGGACACATTTTTACTTTATACCAATTTGCTCACATAATTGATTCCTGGTTTTATTACCGCTCCTATTTTGAGAAGAATTTTTTTTTTTCTGTAAAATACCACTCTCACCCGCACAGATTCTCCTCTGCTTTATTACTTGTGTTATCCCTGGATTGCTACTATCTGTCTTTACAGTTTTCCTCTTTCTGGTTTCTCAGTAGTGCAGTGTCATGGCTGCCCAGGTCCCTGAACCTCAGAGACCTTCCTTCTCAACCATCACTGCTGACTGAGAGATTTCTGAATTTCATAGTGAGAAATTTTGAGAGAAAGAATCTGATTGGGTCACCTTGAGTCAGGTACCCATCCAATCAGGTTAGAGCAACCAGGACATCTGGCACACACTGGCCACAAAGTCAGCCAGGATTGATGGGTCCTTCTAGAGGACTGAACATAAGCTGGTCACAGAGCACAAGCGTGTCCACCACAGATCCCTTTTTCAAACACGAATGCTTCAAGGCACCATTGACTTGTGGGGGCACTTTTGTGGGAGCTAAATAACTAATAAAGAAAAGAAACCATTAGCACAATTTGATTCTAACTACATTGCCACTGATGGCAGTTTAATTCTGGATGGGCTGTTATTCTTTAGTTAACTGGGAGAAGAGATATAATTTCAAGGGTAAATGAGGAGATGGCCCATAATTCAGATTGTTGTTCTGATTAAAATCTCTAGACCTAATTAAAGTGATGATAGAAAGAAGATTGTACTTTGAAAAGAAATTCAGTTTCTCATATATGTAATCCCAATATTAGGAGAGTTTCTGTACCTTTTAAGGTCTGAATGAGATGGCCTCAAATCCCATTTCACACTTGTAGAAAGTCCAGTGCCTACCTCAGTATCCTGTGAAAGCCAGTCACCTTTGTCTCCAAGCCTCTGCTTCCAATGATCAGTTTACTTAATGGATCTACCGACCACCAGTGGCCCACACCCCTCCGCTTCACATCACATTAACCTCAGATATATGCTCTACCCTGTTCTCTCTTCCCACCAAATCAAAAGCAACTCATGCAAGGAAGAGTGGACTTGAATGAATATGTAGGGAGACAGGGACTGGCATCCCTACACTGGAGCCCCTCCTCCGGCTGCCCTAGCGCATAGCCAGTCCAGAGAGAGGGGGTTCTGTCCTGAGCGCAGCAGTACACAGAGGAGAAGAGAAAGCTGGGAACTGAGGAGAAAAGTCTGGGAACCTGGCAGGCCTGTGAGGCTACCCAGGAGAGGCCAGGAAGGCAGAAAGTCTGATGGAGGGGTCCTCAGAGCTATCACCATCGTAAATCTGGAAATCATGAGCACTGAAACAGCAAAAGGAAACCAAGGCTAGCATCAGATACAGCCAAAGCTCTTTTAACCAGCCTCTGCCTGGCTGGCTTTACTCTACAAAGCATTCCGGCAGATGCTCAATGGCACACTGACGCCTCAAGGCTAAGAGGTTAGTGCTAGGAGCTGAAAGCCTAACAACAGTTCATTGTGTTTGTTCCCAAACCTGTTTACAGGTTTGTTCCTGTTATTAAAATTCTGTAAATAGACAAAATATATACACCACATGAATTGTAAATGGGAAAAGAAGTAGAATTGTTATTTCTGTAAAAACTAAGTTGAACTCTTGGAAAGACCTTGTTAATACGAAAAACTAAAAACATGCTATAAGATTAGCATTAGGAAAGACAATTGTAAAAGAATGGGAGAAGATTATAAATAGACAAAATGATTCTAAACTCAAACTTCTTCTAAAGTATTAACTTGTCTTTCCACTTAAAAAAAATTGTAATAACCTAGAACATATATTCAATATATAATGTAAACCTATGAAAATCCAAATAGGAGAGCTATAAAGAAGAGATCTTGGGCCTGCATCAACAGAATGTGGATTTACTGTTGATGCATTAGCATTTTCATGATTCCTAGTTTTAACAATATTAGTTAATCCAACAAATTGATTATGTCAGAGTAGAGGGTTTATGCAGAGCTTGGGATTTTGGAAAGCTGATGTTGTGGTTCTTGGAGAGTTCTTTGCATTCTACAAATTCTCAGTCAACAAGTGCAAAGTATAGGATCAAGGCCCAAGGAGGAAACCAGAAAGGACTTAGGTGTAGGCCTCTGAATGGGGTCTTAATCTTAGGAAGATACTTAGGCAGCCACATAGAAGGAGCTTTTCGCCAGAAGCTGAGGCTGTGGCTAATATGAGAGGCCGAGATTAGTGCAACTGTGTATTCCAGATTTGCCCTTAAAGTCCAAATCCTGAGTCTAGTTGGCAGCAAAGGAGACTTGGGGCTGCAGCAGGAGGTGATAGGGAGGAAGGGTAGGTGGAGGTATGCATGCAGGAGCCCAGCAGACCTGGATAAACCACGAGGCACAAGGAAGTTGACTTTCTTTCAGTCCCCACTGGACAAGAATGGAGATGGTTGAGTCATAACGGTTATGAATTTCTGTATTCTGTTGGTTGGAAATTTCTCAGAAAACAGAATGGTTCTCAGCCTAGAATTGGAGAAATGATGATTTCAACTTTGAGCAGGTGGAAAAGCAGAAACCAGAGACTCCATCCATGGCTGCAGGGCCCACCTATTGGGGTTTAGCCTCAGGTCCTTCCATCCCCTTCTGTCTCAGGTGTTCTCAGGATTAGGACAACCCCGAGTGCAAGGCTCAGAAAAGCTTGAGGAAGCAGGTTTCACAAGAACTTGGGGTGACTTAGGAGTTAGGATGCTAGACTCAGATTCAGGGCTCCATGGATTCAAGGTGCATGCATAAGCTTTGAGAGCTTGGAGCATTTGGAATTATTTAAGATGTATTATTGGGAAGCAGATGTGGCTCAGGTGACTGGGCTCCCACCTACCACATGGGAGGTTGCTGGTTTGGAGCTTGGTGCCTCCTAAAGAAGACAGCGAGCTGACCCAACAGGCACGTATGGCAAGCTGATGCAACAAGAGACACAAGGAGAAAAACATAATGAGAGACACAACAAAGCAGGAAACAGAGGTCCCAGTGCCTCCTAAAGAAGACAGCGAGCTGATGCAACAAGAGACACGGGGAGGAAAAACATAATGAGAGACACAACAAAAGCAGGGAGCGGAGGTGGCTCAAGAGATTAGACACCTCCCTCTCACATCAGAGGTCCCAGGTTCGGCTCCCGGTGCCTCCTAAAGAAACAAGGAAGATGAACAGACACAGCAAGTGAAAAAGAACAAGGGGGTGGGGAGAAATAAATAAATAAAATAAATCTTTTTTTAAAAATACATTATTAAAAAAAAAAAAGATGTTTTGTTAGCAATATTGATGTACATGGCCAGTCTAGGAACCTAAGCACCATTTAGAAAGAGGTCTCTTCGATAAGAAAACTTTATCTCTCTTTCCAAATGTAATGAGGTATCTCCAAACAAAACAGTCCCTATCCTGTACACACACACCCCATGCACACCACAGTATTTTTTTAACTCATGAGGGGGAGAAAACTGAAAATAAATTGAGCTTGGTTTAGCCCAACATGTGTCTCACATAAGGCATCATTTCACACTGAATAATCTAGATTTAGGGGAAGTTGATGTCACATTATTGTGTGGTTGTCTTATTAGCGCCATGGGACGAGACAGTTTTCCTGTGGTTGGGGATGTCACTTTGCCTGAACAGAATGAACATTCACAGTGACAATCATTTTAGGAAGAGGCCAGCCTGAGGTAAAAAAATAGATAGAAACCAGGAGGTAAACCTTCTACAGGAGAGGGGGAAACACTCATTTCTCTGGATCTGGGGATCCATTTGGACTGATACTGATGTGTGGAGGGACAGAAATATTTAGGGAGATGAAGAAAAGCTGTCTTTAGCCATGTAGAGCATACAGAGTGCTGATGTGGCTCTGGGTGTGGGAAACTTGTTGTAACTTATCCTCTCTTTTGTGCTTCTTTTAATATTAGACAAGACTTTAGGTTGCTCATGACAGAAACTCAAATCAAACGAGCTGAAAGCAAAGAGAGAATTTATAGGTTCATAGGATTGGGTTGGGGGGGGGGTGCAGGTGGTGGCCAGCACACCTGCAGTGAGTAGCTGGGGTGACTCTAGAGTAAGGCTGAGGAGGGGGAAGCCTAGGCAGCTCCTGGGTGACTTACGGCCAAGATTCAGGGGCTCTGTAGCATGAAAGAACTGAGGTGGGGCTGAGCCAGCAGGAGAGCTCGACAAGGGGCCATAGGACCCCTGAGCACGCCAGCTCAGACCTCGTAATAACACTAAGTGCTTGCCAGGAAAGACAACAGGCTTCTCTGAAGAGGCCAAACAAGGTCCAGAGGAAAACACAAGGACAAGCCCATGGGTCCTTCCCAACCATCATGAAGACGTAGATGTCACCTTGTGGAGGAGGAATAAGAACAAATCTTTGAGAAGAAAGAAAGTCCTGGTAGGGAATTTAAACCTTGACATGCTTGTATCCCAAAAGCAGGGTTTCAAGCCAAGTTTACCATTTTTATGCCATCAGTGACAATGCTAACACCAGAGAAAAATGAGAAGCAGTCAGGAAAATAAACAACATCACCTTTTTTTTCATTCTGAGTGTCTATACACACACATACAGAAGGGTAAAGAATTCTTCTTAGAAAGAGAACTGAGCTTTTAAGATAACACTTTCATGGGCCTTTCTTTGGATGTGAAAAGTAAGGTGCCCTGGATGTGGCCTGAAAAGATAAGAGAAGAATGAAAGTGTTGTGTATAACAAAGTAACAAGAATTTTAGAACACTCTCCTGGGAAGCTAGAGATTTGGGGGTCCTGGCTAAGGAGAAGTGGGCCTTGGATGGGAAAAGGTCTCAAGAATATGACAGGAAGTTTAGGTCTAAGGAAAAAGCAACCTGGGAGACATACTCCCTTGCTGGGTATGAGTGAGGGATGTTTAAGCACAGTGGTGTCTAATATTTTATTGTAACTTCTTTTCCTGTTCTGGGCAGGCCTATAATATAACTTCAGGAAAATTCATTAGATGCAAAAGCCCTGTGGTAAAGTCACTAGAGACTTTAGGATGAGCAGTGAAAGGACATGTTGCCTTCCAGATTGTGCATTGCACAACCAGCACAACCGTACATGGTAATCCCAACTGAACCAGGGCTGGAAATGAAGCAACAGTCCTCCCCCAAATACATCAGAGTAAGATGACCCTCAAGAGAGGAGGACAAAGAAGGCTAAATTTGATTTTTACCTGGACTAAGAAGAAAATCATATGGCCAAAACTTCAAAATCCACATGCACAAAGGGAGGAATAAAATACATCAAAATGTGGGTAGCAGGTGCAGATGTAGCTCAGAGGTTGAGCACCTGCTTCCCATGTACGAGGTCCCAGGTTCAAACCCCAGTAGCTCCAAATGTGGGTAGTGATTATCCCTAGGTCATGCATGATTTTTATTTTCTTCTTAGTGCCAATGTGCAATGAATAAATGCTCATTTCGTTGCCAGGGGAAATGATTATGAATCAAAGAAATAACCACACTATAGGTAAACAGCAATGGTTAGGGAACAGCTGAGGATGCCCAGATCTCTTCTCTGGAAGCCAGCTGGGGTTTGAGCCAGCTCACATCCTACCTGCCTCGCTCGTGACTGGCCAAGGAGCTGGGAGGTCTGGAGCTGCACCTGGAAGGCACCAGTACCCAGAGCAGGGAGGAGAATGGTGGCAGGGTGGTACATGGGTGGCTGGGAGGGTAAGGTGGTGATCTGGGAGAGCCGACTTGGCCAGAGAAACCAGCCAGAATATCATGTGTCTGAGGACCATGCTGAACTACATGTATTTCTTCTTCACAGAGATTCTAAGAACTGCCTCTACCTCTTAAGCAAAGTGTCAAGAAATTAGGAAGTGTTTTCATATTTTCATCTAATGCCTCTCTGGAAATTACTTCATTACTCTTCATAAAAATTTTACATTTCAAAATTAGCAGGCTTTTGAATCACGCCATTTTTATCCCTAAGAGAACTCCGAGGCTCTGTAACACTGCTTTCTCCATTGCCCAGGGCACAGAGGAGCTCCAGGGAGGAGAAAGGGCTCAGCCAGGATTGCAGAGGTAGACAGAGGTAGAACAGAACACAAACCCAAACCTCCTGACTTTCAGAAAGCTCAGACAATCATTGCCCCGATCAGACCTATACCTTCTAAACAGCTAACTCCTAGGGTCTTAAAATCTTCAAGGCAGGGAAGCGGGTGTGGCTCAGTGGATAGAGCCCCCGTTTACCATATGGGAGGCCCGGGTTCGCGCCCCGAGGCCTCCTTGTGAGGGCACGCCGGCCTGAGCGGTGCGGTGGGCTGATGCAGCAACCTCACGGCAGGAAGCAGCTGTGGCGCAATGGATAGCGCACCCGTTTACCATATGAGAGGCCCCGGGTTCGCTTC
>JAQZBX010074971.1:0-14670 GCA_029593785.1 Cabassous unicinctus
TATATATATATATATATATATATATATATATATATATATACAATGGAATATTATTCACCTGTAAAAAGGAATGAAGTTCTGATATACGTGACAACAGTGATGGACCCTGCAGGCATCATTTTGAGTGAAATAAGGCAGAGCCAAAAGAACAAAAATTGTGTGGTCTCACTGATATAAAATAATCAGAATAAGCAAATTCATATAGACCGAAAGTGGAATATAGCTTACCAGGGGTAGAGATTGGCATAGGGAATGGGGAGTTAATTCTTAAATTGCACAGTTTCAATTTGGGGTGATGGAAAAGTTTGGTAATGGGTGGTGATGATGGTCGTAGCACATAATTGTGAATATAATTAATAGTACTGAATTATATATTTGAATGTGGTGAAAGGGGAAATTTTAGGTTGTGTATGCTACCAAAATAGAAATTAAAAGCAAAAACTCATGACTATACAACACAAACAGGGAATCCTAATGGAAACCAAGGACTATAGTAAATAGTACAATTATAATAATATTCTTTCATCAATTGTAATAAACTTACCACACTAATGCAAGTTGTTAGTAATAGGGGATACATGAGAACTCTGCATCTTCTGCATAGTTTTTCTGTAAACCTACACCTTCTCTAATAAAAAAAAAAGCAAAAAAAAAAAACAACAAAAAACAACCTGGCCTTTGAGGCTGCTATGTTATCCTGATTTAAATGACCACATAGTTATAAATCTTTTTACATAGTCATGTGTTGGTAGGATGGTATTTGAAGATACTAACTGAGGTTCCTGCCTCATTGTGTGCACATGACCCTCCCACATTCAGTGTGAGGCACTCTCTATCCCAGGAAAGATGAGGATTATTATAGTTGGAGCCCAAAAAGGAGTTATACTTAGCTTTGAGTTTTAAGAAGTCTCTGGAAACTCATGACAACAAGAATATTCTCAAGAGAAAAATCTTTTTAAGCATCTGTCAATCAAGGTTCTGGACAAAATGACAGGCATATGAAGATGAAGCAAGCATTAATTTTTCCTGTCCACGAATCCCCTCTTATTGCTTCCCCTGACCAGTGAGATTGGCCAGGCAGGAGGCTGGTCCCAGTGGTGGTTCTGGCTAAGGTGGAGGGGAGACAAAGAGGAAATCAAGAATGAGTCTTTGATGTGCAAACCTCTGAGAATTGAGTGGAACTCAAAGCACAGAAAACCTGGGCCTCGCTTTTCAGGACATAGCCAAGAAATCATAAACCCATGCCTAGTGGAGAGGCAATGGCTGTATGAGAGTGGGCTTTCCAATCACCTGCCATATCAGCAAATGATAGATAATAAAGACATCTACCACTTAGATCACCCCAGGGGAAAAAGGGAATGAAAACCTGAACTCAACTTGGTATTTACATAAAACGGATCTGGGAAAAATCTGGAAATGACTGAAGTAAATGGAGTAAAATTTCCATATCAAATCCAATATGGACTCATAAACTAAGTTATATTCAGTTCTAGAGAAATAAGTTACATTTCTACACAGCTTTATTTTCTGGCTATGTACCATTTATGTGTGCATATATTTAGATATATCATGTCTATTGCATATTATATTATGTATCTTAAATTTTACCTTGGCCCAGAAATTATGAAAATTAATTTTCAAAATGCTATGGCCTAGTACCAAAACTGTTTGATAATCAATCACAACTTCCTTGGCCACTAAGTTAGTTAGTCAAGACCTATTATTGAAGAATTCCAACTGGAAGGAGAAATTGTTTCCAAGAGTTTGCCCTTGCGAAGCATGCACTGGCAGGTTCTGCAGTTACACGTAAATTATTACCACATGATCTTTTATATCCAAACAGAACTCAGTCACATCCTCTTCTAAAAGAACAAAATAAAGGTTGTACAATTATGTGCATTTAGGATAAAAAAAATAAACCCAAATCAGATTTGGGGTCAATTTCATCCAATAATTAATTCTCTAGATTTCTTCAGGCTCACTGAACTACAACTATAAAGCTATACCTCCAGTAAGGCAGCTGTCCCAAAGACTTGATCAAATCCTGAATGTAATTGCATCTGGCCCATCTGGACATATACCAAAAAGTGATATTACTATTTAAATATCTACAACTGAGAAAATTTAACACGTTTTTGCTTCATGAAAATGGCCCTCTTTCTTCTTTCTACCTCATACCTCTATCTTCTGAACCTATTAATGACAATGACTGAATGTGTGTGTGTGTGTGTGTGTGTGTGTGTGTGTGTATTGACTAAGTAGTTTTACATTCCTTGTTCCCCTATTCAGTGCCTACTACATACAAAGCACCAGGCTTCTTGGTGCTGGGACTATAAAGATGAACAAGAGACAGTCCTTATCCTCAAGGCAGCTATGGTCAAAGAGCAAGATGGAACCACCAGACTGCAGTGTGGTAAATGCCATGGTGTGCTGTGAGAATCTGGGTGTGTGGATGGGGGTAATGGCAGAGAGGAAAACTTGGTCCAGTCTGGGGAGATAGTGGATGGTGGGGGGAACTGCAGAGAGGATGTTTTGGAAGAAGAAACACCCTAACTCTCTCTTGTAGAACTAACAGGGTAAGGAATTCACATAGGCCAATATGGTTCTTGGTGCATAGAAGGAGGTAAAGAAAGAATCTGTAGAATAAAAATGAATGAAAGAAGCAACTTTTTAAATGGGATTTCTTTATATTTCACTTTCAAAACAAACAACTGAACACTTACTCATACTCTTTGATCCAATAATGCCACTTCTTGGATTTTCTCTAAAGCAAATAATCAGAGACGTGAACAGAGGTTTATGATGAAATAATTGACCTCATATTTTTTAATGTTTTAAAACATTGCTTTAAAATGAATAGATATAGAAATATAAGAGACATTACAAAATATCCAAAAAATGAAGCACTATAAGGACATTAATTAGATATATTAATTATAATTATACCATTCATAGTGTTTATGAATGGCATATATTGTCATGGGCAAGTACCAGTGAGATATTGTTAAGTGAAAATGAAGATACAAACTGTATATAAAAATTTTAAAAGTATATATTACATTAGCATTTTACCAGGAAAAAACTGTATTAAAATATCTCAATCTCATTTACTTAAACATATGCTATATATATATATATATATTCAAAGGAAACAAAAAGAGAATAATGGTAAAGTTTATTTTTAAAACTTTTAAAGATTTTTCTGAATTTTTCCAAATTTTCTACATTTAATATGACTCATTTATAGAAATTATTTCACTTTTACCAAATTCAGTGCTTTTTACTTTCATGATTCTTGGTATTGGGCATTTCCCTCCTTTTTATTGAGGGTCTGTGCCATGTTCTACGATAACTTTGGATTTTTTGTTTAGTAAAACAGATTTTAGTAAAGCAGATTTTCTTCACTGAACTGACCTGCCATTTCAGTAACTTAAAATTAAGTTCAGTAACTGGGGCTATGTAAGCGAACCACTGATAAGGCTTATTGCCTCCCCTGTTTTCCATGTTGCCCTATGTAGTTCCAGGAAAAAAGGAAGTGTGTGTGGGATAGGGTGGGGGTGGGGAATGGGGAGGGAACTCCAGGCCCAGGCTCATGATGGGTAGGGCTCAGAAAGCTCTGGGTTTGCTGATATTGCACTCTCATGCTACATGGTTAAGATGCTGCTGCCTAGGAAGGGCAGAGAATGACCACAGAGGGTATAGGGTGTGTGGCAGAGGGCAGCAGGAATAGGCTGATTATGAAACACTTGCTGCACAAGAAGCCTAGATCAAGGAAAGCCAGTTTTCAAAGGCAGCATGTGCTGCCTATTCCTGCTACAGGCGCTTTGCTGAGTGGGTGTCACATTACAGGTCAGACTGATGGGGGGTGGGTGGGAGAAAAGGGGAAGGAGTTAAGAGATGCTATAATCTCAAACCAGATGTCAAGTCACAGTGGAAAATATCATTAACTGAACAGCTACAGTGGACCAGGCACTCTGCTTGTTCCTCCCACATACCTGACCTTATTTAGTTTCTGCAAGGTACATATTATTATTATCTCCATTCTACAGATATGGAACATGAAACTCACCAAAGTCACATAGCTTTTGAGTGGTAGAGCATTTAAACCCAGGAATGAGATTCTAAATCAGGCTTTTAAAATTTTCTATAAGATGCAGAACATTATCAGGAGTGTGGTAAGCGAGAATGCAGTAGTTCTGGCAGCAAACAGCTTTATTTAAAGATTCCTTAAAGTTTATATTTGCTTCCACTAAAGAACAATGCAGGCCAATATACAAACTAGATGTTCAAAGAAATCTTCCTGGTACAGTACACAAGTGCTATGTAAAATATTTTTTTAAAATTTTAATTTCATGACTAAGCTAGCAAACTGTGATTTCTTTGGGAACCAGAGAAAATAAAAAAGCAAAAAAAAATCTGAGGGGCAAGTGAGGGAAAGGAGCTGATCAGTTTGGAAACACTGTCAGACACCCTCTGCCAGGTCCCTGAGACTCAGTGCAGAAAGGGTTCTTGGGGTATTTAGAATGTAAGGTTTCCTGTATGTCAGAGTTTGCAAAGATATCAAATACTTCTCCCACTGATCTTGATTGATATTATTAATTTCCATGTCAAATGAGGGAACAGGCTCAGAGACTAAGAAACTAATTAAAGACCTGTGGCTGGTTTGCAATGGAACCAGAACTTAAGTTGCATTTCAGCTGCTCAGCCCAGTACCTTGGGCACCTCTGGGTCATATCTGGGCTACTAGCTTGCACCCCTGTTGAATAAAACCAAAAGGTTCATTTCTGACAACTGTAAAAAGAAAGCCTTAACAGTTACAGGCTTAAGTGTTTAAATCAACACTTAAGGCATGAGCTGGCATGAACATAACTGACAAAGAAGCTTGTCAGGTCAGTTAAGAACAAGGTTTTACAATTAAATGTGGAACACTGTGCTCTAAGTAGGTCTAAATCCCCTCTTGACCCCAACTGCAGTAGGAATCTTTTTAACGAAAAAATAAGAGCATTAAGGGGCACAGCCTCCGTTTATCTAAACCCTGCCCCCAGCATCCCTTGAAAGTCCTCCCTCTGGATGACAGCTGAGAAGTGAAGCTTCTCATGGCCCCACTGCCTTTTGGATTCATCCTAAATCGAACTGGATTCTGAAGGAAGATTTTTCACTTTTCTCCAGGCAAATGAAGTGAAGCCCACCCCTGACTTAAAAGGAAAACAATGTTTTTAAACGTTAAGCATGATTCAAGCAATTGAGGGAGTTTTATTTAGGGTTCCACAGGAGAAATGCTTTCTCTCTAGTTTGCTTCTGGGAATTCCTCAATAAGCCCCACGAGCTGGTCTTGCCCCACAGACAGCATAAAACTCAACAGCAGGCTGTGGTTTCTTTTGTTGGTCTTGAATGGCTCCTGAAGGAGTTACAACCCCCGGGTGGTATTGTCCCTGATTCTGGGCTCCTGCTGCTTGGCGCCCTAACAAGATTCTGGCTGAGCTTATGAATGTTGCTTACAGAGCCTGTGAATTCATCTGCTAGCTAGCCTGGAGGCTAAAGTTATTTATTCACTCAGCAGGCATTTAACAAGCACTTCCTTCTATGCCAGGAATTCTGGTAGGTGCTGGGGACTCAGAAACAAAAGATGCAGTCCCTAAGTGAAGATGTTACCGTTTAATGAGGGAGGGTAGGGAGAAGAGAGAAGAGAAAAACAGCAATTCTATTGTGGTCGGAACTGAGAGAGGCCAGCACAGAAATTAGCATGTTGGGTCATGGAAACATCCTAGATGGTATAAGGAGGAGATATTTGAGCTTTTTGACTGATGAGTAGGAATTAGCCAAACAAAGTTGGGGGGTTGGGGGAGAAACGCTTGGATTATATGTGTGTGTGTGTGTGTGTGTGTGTGTGTGTGTATAGAGGGGAGAGGGAGGGTGGAATAAATCAATGAAAGGAGAATTTTTTTCTCTTCCAGATCTAAGAAAGCTTTTAAAAATATTCTTTAAAATGATGATGACTAGGACACTTGATTTAACATGAATCCAAATGTATGTCAAATCTCAATATGGAAATTACTGACATTAAGAAATAAATGTCAGAGCTCTTGAACATTACTGAGTTGCGAATATGAATAGATATCCACATACCATTTAAGAAAAGTATGTTTAGAAAGAAAACATGATAACGAAAATTATTAACCTCACTTAAGAATGTTCACAAATCATCCATATTGAATTTTCTGTCATTATTTAATTAATAATAAAGGCTTTGCCCATATGCAACAGTGCCCAGTCAAAGCACTGTAGAAAGTAAATTACGATACTTGATTTTTCTTTCCTCTATTTTCAGTTCACATGTTTAACCCTATAGAGAGTCAGGAGACATGTTGCTTTTGTTTGCTTGCAAATTTAAAATAATATGCAATGGAAAATTCCCCGACTTAAGAATCTTAAAGTAAGACCACATGTTATATCAGTCCCTTGATACGGTGGCTGAATGACATCCACTTGAGGAGTTTAAACACTGGGGAAGGGAGATTAAGAATTAAATCTCTAAGGCCATAATTGAGAAATAATTGTCAAATTATGTACTGTACTTAAAATTTTTTTATTAAAAAATAACTGTGTCACTCCTGGAAAGAAATATCTTAATAAAAGAAGAAAGCAAAGGGTTATTCAGAAATAAAAAGACGTATTTCACTAAGCACTAAGCAACTGGCTGGCTGGCTAAGACTTTCAAAGCATGATCATGAACTATGGCAAATTCTTGTGGCCTTCCAGAGGGTACACAAGTAGAATAACCTGTCTCAGACCCAAACCTGATAGTTATCTGCTCAGTTTTCAAAGCAGATATATGTTACCTGAGATTCAGGACCACCTTTCTAGAAGTCAACCTTTAAAGATCCAAAGACTTGGGATATCAGATTTTAGCATTTATACTGGAGTTTGATTAGCAGATGTTTCTTTCAACACTTTCTACCTAAATGTGTCAAATGGAAGAAGATATTATAATTTAAAATATGATGAAGTATAAGCTTCACAAATTTCCAAGAAAAACTGAACCTTGCAGCTTCCAATCCTGCAACAGCTTCTGATGAAAAAAATTTATGCCTTCCCCTTACTAATTTTCTCCATCCTGTTACCCTACTTTCTAATAATAGGGCAAATTAACAAGACCTTTGGTCATTTTTCCTGAAGATAGTCCATGGGGTTGTCGTATCCTTAATTGGTGAGAGGCAGAACCACTGAAGAAAATAGAATTTTCTCATGATTTTCAGACTAATCACTGGAAAGGGGAGGATAGATTATAACATGCACCAAGGAGAAATACTTTAAAATAGAGAATGAAAAACATGTCAGGATGGGGTCAATTTTACTTTTTAAAAGAAAAGAAAACTCTTGACTACACTTATTGTTAAATGCAACCTGTAACCAGTCTTCTGCTATTAATTTATGGGAGACAATGAGACTTAGTGTTTTGCGGAACAAATTGATAGAAAATAGATTCAATAATTATAATTGCAGCTTAAGATAAAAAAACATGTATTATCTCACATAGTTTCTGAGGGTCAAGAATCCAGAAATGGCTTAGCTGAATGGTTCTGCCCCAGGGTTTATCATGAGATTAAAATCAAGCTGTCAGCAATCTCAATGCTTATCTGGCTATTGGTAGGTCTCAGTTCCTCACTATGTAGGCTTCTCCACAGGCTGCACCAGTGTCCTCAAGACAAGGCAGCTAACTAACCACCCCCCAGGGCTGCTCATAAAGGCAGCGGCTTCCCCCAGAGCAAAAGATTGAAGAGATCAAGAGAGAGCAAGAGAACACATCCAAGACAGAAGCCATAGTCGAGAAGCAAGTTAACTAAAGGGAGGGAAATTAAGCTCCACCCCTTGAAGGAAGGAATATCAAAGAATTTGTGGATGTATCTTTAAAGCCATTTCTGTAATGTTTGCTAGTAGCTATCACAGAGTCAGAAAAGAAAAGTTTGGGCTAGCAGAGCACAGATCAGAATATCAAGGATTTTTACTTTGAATACTGACCTTATTCAGGATTCAAAGATGAGGGGCTTCCTAGAGAACAACTAATCCTCATCAGATAAGAAATATAGTTATATGGGATTTCATGAAAGCCACTCATATTCTTGGTAAGAAAGATGGACTTGTTACACATCGTCTTAGCTTTAATGAGAATTCCTTAAAATCATGGGTCTCTGCTCTGAAAGCACAATTGAATTTGCAGCATTAAAAAGGGTGACCACAGTCAGTGGGCCTTACCTTGGAATATATGTTTCCCACTGTAACAGACTTAGACTCATTTATAATTTCCCTACACATGGCTCTTCTGCCCCTTTTATTTGAACCTATAATTTTATTTATTTTAATGTTTAATTAAATATATGTCTCAGAGACTTAAATCGTCGGTCTGTTCATATGCTGGTTGAGCCCTGAATCTCGGCAGAGCTGCAACATCTACCCTCCAGTTCCTTGGACTCTCCCAGGACAACTAGTAAGAGGATGATGATAGACAACACCCATCCCAACTGTAGTTGCAGTATCTACAACTGCAAGGAAGACAGTTCCATCCATTGGCCCCATGGGATCTAAGTCCCCTCTCAATCAGAAACAGAGTGGGCATCACTATCCCCAAATCCTAGAGATTGAGGAACAAACAAACATTAAGTAGGGAATGCAACTATGGACTAAAGTAGGCTTATTATTATTCTAGTGATGGAAGAACTTGTAACATTGATATAAAGGCAATAGTCACCAGAGGTTCTGAGGGAAGGGAGAAGGAAGAATAGGTGTAAAAACATGGGACATTTTTGGGACATTGGAATTGTTTTGCATGACATTGCAATGACGGACACAGGCCATTAAACATTTTGCCAAAAGCCATAAAAATGTGCAGTGCAAAGTGTAAACTATAATGTAAACTACAGACCATGGTTAGTAGCAATGCTTCAATATGTGTTCATCAATTGTAACAAATGTACCACACTAATGAAAGATGTTGTTAATGGGGAATTATGTGTGTGTGGGGGAAATGTCAGGTATATGGGAATCACCCTATATTTTCAATGTAACATTTATATAATCTAATGCTTCTTTAAAAATAAAACATTTCCACTGGGGGGAAAAAAAAAAAAAAAGGTTACGACAGGTTGATGATGACTAAAAAGTTGACTGAATGCAACATTAAAAAGGATTAAAAAAACAACAACAGGTATTCATGAAGGAATGTGAACTCTGCAACAAAACTCCTCCATGGCTCTATGTGGTCTTGAATGGCAACTGGCCTGGCTTAAGGACCACACTCTACCACTACATAATGTAAAATTTGGGTTGAGCACCTCCTTCCCATGCACAAGGTCCTATGTTCAATCCCCAGTTCCTCCTAAAAACAAACAAACAAAACAAAAACCTAACTCTCATTGGGGAGCGGCTGTAGCTCAATGGTTGAGTGCCTGCTTCCTATGTACGAGGTCCTGGGTTCAACCCCTGGTACCTCCTAAAAAAAAAAAAAAAAAGGTAAAATTCACCATTTACTGAAGAATAATTCTAACATCTCACATTGAGCACCTACTCTATACCAAGCACATAATTTTCACACCAATTTTAATAATAATACTCTCTCATAGATGGAGGGACTGAGTCACAAAGAGGTTAAGTAATTTGCCCAAGGTCACATAGGTAGTAAGGAGAAAAGCTGGGATTTGAACCAAGGCAGTCCGGCTCCAAGGTCCACACTATTAACTTCTACAGTGTCTGATCTTCTGTACTTAGCCTCAAATCTTTATGTTCTAGTTTTCCTCTATATTACTATTCTAGATACATATATTTATAATCAGCCATTTTTCCAGAGGTGAACAATTTATCAGTAAAGATATGTTTAGGTCAATATTTATACAGTATGAAGAATGACCAGGGAAAATCTGCTATTTCCCCATACCAACTTGGCTAATTAATATTGTCCTGAAAGTGCTTTTATATTTAAGGTAGAGTAAGTCAAAGATTCTAAGATTCTGTTTCTTAGGAAAGTCTGAGACACAGCTTGTTTGGACTTGCTAGTATATACCATTCCCCCTTTATTTCTGTGGTTTCTGATGACAAAAAGAGGCCATCACATGTCCAGCCCTGTAAATGGAGATGACCAAGAAATGCTGAATTCAGCTGGCTGGACTAATCATGATCCTTTCTGAATACGTTTGGCCATAAACTGAAAAACACTGTAAAAAAAGATCAAAAGTCAAGAATATCCAGGAACTGGAAAATTGGAGCAATCTGTAAAGTCTCTTTAACTCTGATATTCCTGGCAAGAACTGCCATTTATACTCATAAATAGTTTGACTTTATTTAGTTGGGAAATAAATCAATCATCCTGACATGCGGTAAGTTTTAGCCTTTCACTTCTTCCATAAATGTCACTTTAACCTTGCTTCTCCTATTCTCTTTATTCATTCTTTCAGCAAATATTTCCACCTCAAAAACAAAGAGAAGCTTGAAGTATCCTGCTTTCAAATGATGGGACATGAGCTCTCAGCACTTCTGAAGAGTCAAAACTACTTTCTGGAGACTTAAAAGTAATGGTTACTTCTTGCAAAATTAGCTCTTTCCTCTTTGGCCAAGGGGCCCTTGTACACATGAACCATGAGATGAAAACTCTGTTTTACATCAGGTTTGAGAGGTTCCCACATCACCCATTTCCTTCTGCTTAGGTTAGTTACCTGATTCAATAAGTAGGACTAAGTTCGGGTAAAATTGTTAGGTGGCCCAATTTTGTTTCAAAAGATTTCATACTCTATGTCCTCCCTTGGAGATCCCTGTAGCACCAAATCCTTTAAGGCTTTTCTGTCCACAGAACCACTTTACCTCAGTTCATGTTCTTCATAAGCAGTGTTCCAAGCCTCCAAAGTCTCCACCACTGCCCTTTCCCTCTCCATCCCATTCCCTCATTAGGATTCCTTGGTTTGAGGATCCTAGGTATAAGGTGAATAGCAACTAATAATTACTTGATGGATTAATACAAGGTCAGGAATCTGCAACGGTGGGATTTCAAGGAATGTCATATGCTAGTAGGGGATATATATATTTGAGTAAGGAAATTCTCTTAGTGCTTTTTAAAGTATATTGGGTAGGGGATGACTAAGGGTAGCTCTTGTAATAAACTTCTGAGTCATTTTGGGTGTCCACAAATTACTCAGGGGTGACCTATGAGTGATGGAGCCATCAACCAAGGTGAGGGAAGGATCTCTCTTTGAAATACTGGAATACACAACCCTGAAAGGATAGTAAATGGAGGCATTTTCATTGCTGCCACTTTTGGAGAGGGGAAGTGGCTCCACTTTAACCTTTTGGCACTACATCTCTACTGATATGATTACAAGGTAATACTTTAAAATTTGGCTTCTTGTGTTCAAGCCCTAAAATAAAATAGGCTGGGGGAGGGGGGGAATGTGATGTGGGACTTAGACAAGAAGGGGAATAGCCCAGCTTTAGTTAGACTCTATTCTCTATCTCTTTCCCTAGGCAGAGGAAGTTGCTACTGGTACAGTCTAGTTTGCCCAATTTCACACTCCTACAGAAAAGCTATTTGAGATTCAACAGCACCATCAGCAAGTGAGCTGAATTGGCTGAACCCTTAGCACAGGCTGTTGCTGTTGCTGCCTGCAGAACACAGAACACATATCTGCCATCCACGAGGATAGGGAAGAGCTGTTCTGTCAAAGACTGTGATGGAACATGGGCTTTGGAGTCAGACAACTTAGCTTCACAATCTACCTAAATGGCCTCAGGCAAATAACTTAACCCCATTCGGTTTTAAGGCCTAAGACAATATCTGCTACATAGTCATCGCTCAATAATTGTTCCCTATGGTTTCTTTTCAGGCCATTGATATCTACAAGACCACCAAAACCCCTACTTCCAGGTTGTACCTGTGGTATCTTCCTGAACTTTCTGCCTTAATTGCACCTGATCTCTTGCCTACTTAGAAAAAGGCCATCTGATTCTTCCAGCCCTCAGTACTCCTCAGAAATACAACCTTCTTACCTGTCTGAATTTCTGCTGGAAGGGACCTTAGCAATCATCTAGAGTCTATAGTGGAGCTGATAAGGAAAGATCATAAAACAGAATTTGAGCAAACCATTTTGGGTCCCCATATCAAGAAAGAGAAGGGAGAGCAGTCCTTGGGGTTATGCCTACTTGTCTAAGAGTTCTTTCTCCTTCTGTTCTCTTGCTGAGAAGTCTTCTCTGACATCCATTCCTTTTCTAGGGTCTGACAGATTATATCAAAGAAATCTACCAAAGGAAGGACCTCTGGAAGCCTTCCCTTTTAGCTCAAGGGAGGTTGTTTCTATAGCCTATGTTGTGATTAGAACAAAAAAGGTACATTAGGAAAAGCTTTCTCTTATTTCCTGTAACTTAGGATTTGGGCAGATGGATGCTGTATATGGGGAACGATATACATGGTTTGAAATATGTATTTGGAAGCAAAATATCAGGAGCCTGGACCCATCTAGAATTCTTACAATCTAACTGGTGATTCTCTAAATCACAAAATAACCAAATTTGCATTTTTTGCATCTCTTGATAATAGATGTAGACTGTAATAGTGACAGGAGGAGGTTGCTGCTTGGGAAATGATGGGAAAAGCTATTGTAAAATGGAAGACAGTTTCCATGGGCCAGCTTGGACCCAGGCTTTTCACCATGGCTGTCCCGGACCTTAGGGAGGCCATAGCTACCAAAAGGGGTAGTCCCAATATCTGGACTACAATCAATTTACAGCATTTTATAAAACAGCCACTGAGGCACAGAGAGGTTAAAAACCCACTCTCTTTGGTTCTTCCTGCCAGTACTGCTCTATATGCCTGTAGAATAGCAAGGAAGGGAGAAATTCTATGGGATCTGTGCAGGTGTTGAGGGTGACAGTGGCATGTATAAGTATAGCTCCTGGAGACCACATTTATATATAGCAAAGTCAAGTGAAAATGGTAATATATTATGATTTTCTTTGGGGAGGCTAATGAGAATATACTTTTAGACAATATTTTGAAGCCTCATATTTTCAGACACTTTTTCTGATGTTAATAGTGAAAATTTTAAAAACAATTTGCATAAAACTTTCTTCTCCAAGTTTAAAAATGTTTTCACTTTCTTATTTCATTGAATTTTACCCATATAAAGTTTGCAGGCTGACTTAATACTCACTGTATTTTGGAATCATTAATGGAAATAATATGAGCTTTGGCATGACATGGGTACCAGTTTCAGTTCTTAGCTCCATATTTACTAATTGTGTGACCATGGCAAGTTATTAGCCCTCTGAAACTGAACTTCTTCACTTGTTCACTGTCTGGCTCTTTCCAATAACTACTTCAGAGAGTGCTCTGGAGAATAAAATGAGACAACATATATAAAATATTGGCTACCATGAGCACTCAATATAAGCTATTTCCCTACATGTAAGACTTCAAATCTGTCCTTTCACATATGAGCTCCCATCAGACTATATAGGTAGGTTTTTCTGTTTGTGTTGTGCTGGCTCTGATACTAGAACTGAGGAGAGAAAACTATAAGCCTTCTGATGACTGTAGGTGCTTAAAGTTGCTGTAAGTGACTGCAATATAAAACCACAAGGCCATTAGCCATGATGTAATGAATTAGATTTCTATTAGTACAGATGACCTCCCTGAATCGAGTTCATGATGATTACTTCTATTACACCGAGTTGCATGTTAAGTAGTACAATCATGCCAATTAAAATTTTATAGAACATGCACACTAGCATTCTATCAGCATCCTGGTAAGTTTTTATTAATGACTATCTTAGATCTAGGGGGCCCTCTCCTAACTTTCAGCCATATAGGAGAGCCTTTTTGCCTTGGTGTCACGCATCTCTGATATTCACATGGGAGGGGTGGAAAGGAAAAGGGACAGTAATCAGATTCTGCCATGCAGTATGGCTAGGCTTCTCAGCCACAGCTGATGTTGGCCCATCTTGGAGCTGATTTTTTTCCTGGATTTCTGGGCCCCTCCTCTTTCCCTTTTCTCCTTAATCTCCGCTCCATGTCTCTTTTTTTATTTTTATTTATTTATTTTTTTACTTTATTTTGTACATTTAATAATTGAAAATATAAACAATTAAAAACTAAAAAGTAAACACATATGAATAAATATATACATTTCTCAATTAAATGTAATGGATACATATAAAAATTTTTTTGAATCAAACAATATGTTACACAATATATTTGGCTTATAGTAACGCATTCATACAGTATTTGTCCTTTTGTATGTGGCTTGCTTTGCTCAACATAATGTTTTCCAGGTTCATCCATGTTGTCATATGCTTTATGACTTCATTTCTTCTTACAGCTGCATAATATTTCATCGTGTGAATAGACCACAGTTTGTTTATCCATTCGTCTGTTGGTGGACACCTGGGTTGTTTCCAACTTTTGGCAATGGTGAATAATGTTGCTATGAACATCTGTGTGCAGATGTCTGTTCGTGTCACTGCTCTCAGTTCTTCTGGGTATATACCCAGTAGTGGTATTGCCGGGTCACGTGGCAAGTCTATATTCAACTTCTTTAGGAACTGCCAAACAGTCCTCCACAGTGGCTGTACCATTCTGCATTCCCACCAACAGTGAAGAAGTGTTCCTATCTCTCCACATCCTCTCCAGCACTT
>JAQZBX010074972.1:0-14671 GCA_029593785.1 Cabassous unicinctus
GTACTAAATGACAACGCAATTGAATGCATAGAAGGATTGCTTGGAAAAATGATGCTAGCAGATTGAATTTCAGGGTAATGCTATTATTTTTGAAAGTCACAATTCTTTGATCTACCTAGATTAGCCTTTCTTTTTCTACCAAGGGAAGGATTACTGCTGACAAATTGTAGCTCCTTTTCAAAATATTTACTTTTTTTCTTACAAGGTTTCCTTGTGAAACCTTTGAAATTCACAAATAAATACTGTGAGGAAAGAGTACCAGAGCAGCTGTGCCATCAAAATGTAATTACACATTTAATTTGCATGGGACTCTGTTGGTAGAAGAATATGTAAATAGTTTCTTATCTCTTATTGGCCATTAGGGTTTCTTTTTTCTTTTCCTTACTTTTTTTTAAGGGATGGTAAATAAGGTACAGTGTCCCTAGGTTTATTTTTAAATCCTGTGGAGTTTAGAATGTTGGTTGATATCTGTTTGCTAACCTTTCTCTTTTGGTTACTGTTCATTTTTTCTCGTTTATCATTGAATCTCCCACACCTGATCCCGTATCTGGCACATAGGATTTGACCTCCTTCCCTACCCTTGCCCAAAAGGAAAAAGAGATAAGAAGAAGTTGAACATAAGTTTAAAATGGTAAAAGAGGTGTTGCCCTCACTGCATTCTCGTTGGGCAAAGGGCAATGCCTTCCTACATACCTGAAATTTTGTTATCCAGTATTGCTGCAGACAGATTAGGCTTCATGCTTTCTATAGTTACTCATAAGATGGAGCTTGAGGTCTGTGGCCAGCATACCCCAAGTTTGTTTTGTAGAAAACAGTTAGTAAAAGAAACAGCAACAACATATCTGACTAAAAGTACGAAGAAGCCAAAAGCTCTTCCCCTGTCATATCCTCTTTCTCTAAGAATTGCAATTTTAATAGGAGCAAAATTAATATTCAGGAATGTGAATTGGGTAAAGCCATGATCTCTCCCATGGGGATTTCAGAATTTTCTTCAGGACTCTGTTCTCATATTTCTTCAGAATCCTGTTTCCTGCCAAAGATTTGTAACTGGATTTTGTCTAGGTCCTTGGCTAAACTGCAGGAAATGAATTTCAAGAGCATGCCGTGTTGATTAGGCCAGTGATTTATTAAGGTAGGGAGAGAGGAGAAATGGGAGAAAATAACAGATCATGGGTCCCAGAGAGAGATGAAGGGGCTGAAGGTGATAAAGAGGGCTGATTTACAGACTAAAATTGCCCATTATAGATTATAAATGCCCAGGTTTTACTTGTGTGTTGATCCATGCGGGGGGGCGGAGGGGGGGCGGACACGGCGAGAGCAGGGCGCAGAAGGCAAGAGAAAGAGAGAGTTCAGCCTTTGCGCTTGCTTTTTAAACCATTAATTATTCTGCCCTTTGCTAATGACATGGGAAGAATCCCAGCTGTTTGCTGTTTTGATCGATTACTCCACCCATCAATCCCCCAGGAGGGACCCAATGACAAGGCCCCTGGGGAATATCCGGGGCTCCTTCTGGCTTCCGGAGGAAATCTCATTCCGAATGGCAGAATCTTGTGAGGGTCTTCCAGCAGCGATCCTGGAGGTATCGATATCCACGTGGACTTCTTGCCAGGTTCCAGAACCATCTATTGATTTCCTATCTAGCCTGCTTCAGATTGTATTAGCTTTTGTTCGATATTTAAGCTTAAGGAATGGACTTGAACTACAAAGTTGTAGACACTCAGGTGCATGATGATGAACATGCTTTTCTTCCTCATTGGTGAAGCTGAGGGAATGAAAGTCTGAAAAAAAATTTTTTTTAAATTCAGAAGTAAAAAAGTGAAATCACTGAATTTAATGTTTTACTGGATTTCTGGCATTAGAATAAAGATGTTCTAAACCTGACAAATTATTGAAAGTGTAACTTATATGAACATAATTTTTCTCTCTCAGGTAGTAAAAAATGTTTTAACCAAGGAGAAATAGAAATGTTGAAATTAATTGAATTCCATATGCATATATTTATGTAGTTTGTTTTCCTATATATGACAACAGAAAAATCACTATCCATATTTAAAACATACACAGGTTTTGAACACAATTTTATGAAAAGCATTGTTATATTACTGATGTTTGTGAACTGCTGCTAGCAACAACATAATTTGGTTTTCAAAATATTAACTGGTAATAGTGGTGGAATCCTAAACAGAGTCCTAGATTCTCAGTAAATATTGTGTTCCATTGACCTTACACTTTGATGCTGAAAGATGCTTTCTTTTGAAGTTTAAAAGGGACCCAGAAGCTGGATGTAGATTTCAAAAAGGCATCTGGTTGGAGCCGTGATGTGGGGCGATGTCAGTGAAAGACTTCAATAGTCCAAGGCCTAATTATCATGATCAATTAGTTAATCCATTCATTCAACATTCATCCATTTGGAGTAATCATTGTATTGATGATAGAAACTATGAAACCCTTGGCATGGAACAGATACAAATGCATATGCTTAATATGCATTGTTATTTGACTCTTTACAACAGCCCTACCAAGTAAGTATTCTTTTCCTTGTTTTAACAAAGAAGAAACCCATCAGGGATTTAGCAATTCGGTGCAAGTATGCAGAGAGAATAAGGTTTAATCTAGTTTCAACTTCAGCTCTTTCTAACTAAAATTGGCTCCTTACCAAGACCTGTTCTGCCTCTATAAACTTTTCTCGAAGATCTACTATGTGCCCAGCTCTGTTCTAGATTCTGGAGGTGAAGTACTGAAAAGACATGGCACCTGCCTTAAGAGGCTTTGCCCTCTAGTTAGTGAATTAGATCTAAACAAATACCTACATGAATAATTAATTCATTGTAATGATGGTTGATGATATGAAGGAGAAGTTTAGGCTGTTACCTTTGGTAGGACAATGTGGTATCTAAGAGAGATAAGAAGACGTACTAATTTGTGCCTGGATGAGAGGGGGGTTACACACTTCAGGAATTTGTTTTAGCTTGATTTTAAAACTCGTCTATTCAAACTCTTCACAATTCATATTTAGCTTATCTAGCAATTCTCTGTAGATAACATAAAGTCATATTTTCTGGAAACAAAAGTACATGAAAAATGTGAAATATATATTATTATTATTATCACCTTTAACATTTTCCTTGCCAATTTGTAGAAAGGGGAGGGTAAGCGAAGCTGGGATTCAATGTCAGTACTTATTTGGGGTTTCTGGCCTGTGGTTGCTTGCTGCTGTGGATTTAGTGGTTTTAGTGAGTAAAAGCAGAATATGGTTAGTCAAGAGGTTTCTGTTTTGAAGATTTACTTTTACTCTGTTGGTTTTCTCTTCAATTCAATGCAATATTCTCACCTTTTATAAAAACAACAACATAAGCCAATTATAGCAGGAACTCCATGGAGCAAGGGTGTCACTGATCAAAATTCTTGATGAACATAAACAACTAACAAGATTATTAAATACGGTGAACCTTTCCACCACTTAGAGAAGTAATATTTCCTTCCTGCCAACTCTATGCTAGGTGTTATGTGATATATAAAGGTTTACTCATTTTCCTGTCTGTGATAGTTTGAAGCTTTTTGTGGATCCCAGAAAAGATCATGTTTTTAGAGCTAATCCATTCCTGTGGGTGTGGGGCTTTTGGATTGGATTCGGTGGTGGGGACTCAGAGTGGGTCTTGGTCCTCTTGCTGGTGTCATTTATAAGTGAAGGACTGAAAGCAGAGACACACAGAAAGAAGCAGCAGAGACAGAGCTGGAATCAACACAGCAAGAGGCTGAGAAGAAGCCACTTTAGCCTGAAGCTGAAAGAGAGGAAGCCCAGAAAAGAGACCATGTGCTTGATGACCCACAGCTGAGAGGTGAGAGAAACTGGACCTGGAAGAGAAAGTAGGGGTTGGCTGCCATTTTGCCTGGCCATGTGGCATGAGTCCAGGATGGCTGCAGTGGGCCTTTGGTGAGATTAGCCTCTCTGATGAGACCTTGGTTTGGACATTTTCACAGCCTCAGAACTATAAGATTTTATTTTTATTTTTTTTAGTTAGGCCAGTAATTTATTAAGGTAGGGAGGGAGGAGAAATGGGAGAAAATAACAGATCATGGGTCCCAGAGAGAGGAAGGGGCTGAAGAGTGATAAAGAGGGCTGATCTATAGACTACAATTTCCCATTATAGATTATAAATGCCCAGGTTTTACTTGCGTGTTGATTCATGCAGGGGGAACATGGCAAGAGCAGGGCACAGAAGGCAAGAAGAGTGGGAGAGTGCAGGCACTACAAGCTTTTAACCTAACAAATTCTCATTATGAAAGCCAACCCATTTCTGAAATATTGCATTGGTAGCCTTTAGCAAACTAAGACTCTATCTCATCAACACCATGAATTGGGAGTTGGTGCCAATTACCATTATTGGAATTTCAGACCTATTTGACGGGGTGAGAAAATGGAGGATCAGAACAATGGAATGGATTTCCCAAAGTTATCTGGCTATCAAATGGCCGGTTTAAGTCCTGGGGTCATTGGACTTTAGAGCCTGTGCTGGGTCCACCTTGGTATGGAAGGTTATTCTGCATTTACCACTATTTCATCTCAGACCAATGTGGAAAGGAACAGCATGTTGTCAGGAATTATCAAGCTTAGAGAGTGCACAATCTTCAGGTAGAGCTAAAAAACTGCAGAAGAAAGGAGAATGCGAGAGGAGGAGAAAGGATGACCTAACTGCCCCCAAGCCATGGGCATCAGGTGGCTAGTAACCAGACTGACCACCAAGCGATATTCCTCACAAATGAGTCCCCTTTTTCATGCAAAGTAATCAAAACCCTTTTAAACTTGTCACCCAGCCTCCTCTGCAGCTAGCAGACGGTCACTAGGCATTTTTAAAGTAAACAAAAATGAATTTAAGTATATTAGGTAGAAATTAGGTGGAAATCTTCTCAGTGACGGTGAATGAGGAGGTCCTACTTAGAGCCGTATGACCCTTTGCAACTTGCCACAGTTTCTTAGACAATCCTTTGCCTTAAAATATAAATATCAATGATCAATCTGATTATGTTTAGTACCTCAGCTGTGAGAAAATCCGTTTTGCTTCTACTATCTGCAGTCGCACATGGTTAGCTCCCTTGGAATTCCATATTTGCTCAGTTTGGAATGAGAAACTCCAATGTACATATAGAAGAGCATTAAAAAAAAATAAAGTTCTAATGCTATGATTTCATTTGAGGATTATCAGAAATGCACCCAAAGCCATGTGATTAGTAACCTTGATTTTTATAGATTTCAGCTGAGCTAACCCATAGAGGTTTAACACAATAAATGAATTACTTATTGCCATATTTCCCAGAAGAAAAGGAAATGAGAAAAATATCTCATTTCTTAAGCTAAACATATGGAGTCAAGAGGGAAAAAAAGAAAACCTGGTGCTACAATACAATACGGTGTTTGATAGCCACACTTTCCAAAACCTGTTAAGTTGGGCTATTAAAATAAAGGTGTTGAGAAAGGAGAAGACTTTTTTTGTTTTATTTAAGTGCATATAGTGATGCTGATTTATATATTATTGGATCATTCAATAACTGAGTTTCTAAGATGAGGGATTTGAATCAATGTCACTTAGATATGATTGGTAAACCAATAGGTATTCTTCTGGATAATTTTTTTTTTTTAATCTGCGCTATCTTTCCCTTGCCCTGTCCCCGACTTGGGTCCCCCACCCAAGACTTTAGGGACTTTAAAAAATGTCTGATTTAATGCAGGAGTCCTGTAATCACAGCTGGGATTCTTTGCTGGAAATATTTTTAAGTGTCACCACCTGTGTTTACAGTGCAAGGACTTGGGCCAAGAATAGCATATATTTGGCTTGTGAAGGTCACTGATTCTTTATGATAATTTGGTTATAATAAAAGTTAGAGGTAGAAAATTCTTAAAAGAGTCTTAGAACAAGAGAGAAAAGATGAAAGGTAATAATTTTTAAAAAGAAGTAAAAAAAAGTAGACACATTAGCAAGAAGCCATATGGAGGAGAATGGCTCTTCAGCCTGGAAGTAAGGGTTAAGTTAGAACATATGAGTTTGAGACAGAGAAAAGAAGTTAGCTCCCAATAATCTAGTAGAGGGAGAAAGTCTATGCTTCTAGATTAGGTTAAAAGATGTACTCTGCATTGAACAAAGAAGAATGAGTTGAAGAGGATAGAAATGAAGAGAAGAGTGAAGAAAGAGAGTGCTCAAACAATGGAAATTCTTCTTTTTGATTGTGTCTCTCATAGATGCATAATGGCACTGTAGATGGTTGGTGTGTACCAATTTGACATTTGTTTAAATGGGTTAAAAGGAGTTTAAACTTCTCTCAAATAAAGAAAATGAACTGGTGGGATTTTAACCCTTAGATTAGCCAAAAAAACTTTATAATGATGATAATGATAACGATTAGCTACTTTTTACTGAGCATTTATGAGAGATTGGACCCACTGTCACCTTTGCAGACCCCACATCATAGATGAATAAACTATTAATATCTATTTCATAAATAAGTAAACTGGAGCAGGCAAAAGCATGTAGATGTGAACCAGGGAGGAAAAACAGAAGAAAAAGAAAGATAAAAGCTACAAGCAAAATGTCAAGGAAATGTATACGGGCACAGGGAAATGCTTTCTTGGGGCCCTGAAATCCTCAGGACCTACTGAGGAAGACAAAAGCAGCCCTGAAATAAAAGCCTTAAATCACAAGAAGATGGGGTTTTCTCCCAAACCTGAGCATAAATTTTAGAGAAAACCAAACAATGTTTAAAAGTCTAAACCAAGAACCATAGAGGGATGTAGATTCTGTCTTATACAATATTTACGTTTTCAGAAGTTATACTAAAGAAACACAATTTTTGCAATTCTTCGCAATTTTGTGTAAAATTAAAGTGCATTTGCCTGTTTAGATGTACTTACCTAGTACCACCTTGTGGCAGCTAAAAATATTTCAGGATTGGAAAAGACTAAGCATTCCTCATTTCTTAAATTCTAACTTTAGTTTCAGAGTGACGACTTCAGGCTTGGAAATGTTGGGATGGAGCTGTGCGTACTAGGTTGTTTGAACTCAAACTCAGGGAAAGCTAGCGATGAAGATTCTTGTTATATTGTCAGTGCCAAGAATTACCACAATCTTTAAAAGGAATGTACTTTCAGATGGATTTTCCTTAGCCATAACAGATAGCTATTTATTTCTTTATTCTCTCTCTCCCTAGTTCTAGACATTGATGCATAAGACAGCTGATTAGCAGCAGGAATGCAAAGAACATGATCATTGTAGAGAAGAAACCTAAGTGGGACATGCAAAGATGTCAAACCTATCACCTTGGCCTCATTAATATCAGGTTACAGCTAATTGTGCCAACAGTTCCTAGTCTCTCCCCCATTGTTATGTAATAATGACTTTCTTTTCATCACTGCCTTAAATTGCTTTTTCAGATTAAGTCCCTTGCAAATTTTTTATCTTCCTCTAGGCACTCTCCTATAAGACACTTTTTCTTTTCTTTTTGATATATTTTTTAATTTTTTTAAAGATACTTAGGTTACATAAATGTTACATGAAAACTAAAGGGAATTCCCATATACCCCGCTCCCTACACCTCCCACATTTTCCCACATCAACAACATCCTTCCTTGGTGTGGCACATTTGTTACAATTGATGAACACATTCTGGAGCATTGCCACTAAGCATGGATTGTAGTTTACACTCTCTCCCTCACAATTTTGTAGGTTATGGCAAGATATATAATGGCCTGAATCTGTTGTTGCAATGTCATTCAAGACGATTCCTAAGGCCCAAAAATGCCCCCATATAACACCTGTTTTTTCCTCTCCCTGCCCTCAGAGCCTCCAGTGGCCACTGCCTCCATATGAATGATGTAAGTTCTTATATTGTAAGAGTCATAGTAAATCTATAGTAGAATATCAGTAAGTCTACTTTGATCCACAGTTCATTCCCCAATCCTGAGGATTCTGGGATGGTGATGCCCATTTCACCTCTAATTGAGAGGGGGCTTTGATCCCATAGGGCAGATATTGATTTGAGTATCCACTCGTGTGAAAACTCTGCTAGATGCTGTGGAATTAGCATTGAACTAGTATCCTTATTCTTATCATTTTAATGGGAGATACAAGTAATAATAATATTAATAAACATTTATTTAGTGCTTATTGTTTCAGGCACTATTCTAAGTGATTTACTTGGATTGATCCTCACAAGAACCCTATGAGGTAAATACTATTTTTAAGACCAATATTCCTATTGAAATTGAAGCACAGGGAAATTAAGTAACTTGCCCATGGTTACCCAACTAGTAAGTGGTAGAGATGGGATTCAAACCCAAGAAGACTTCAGACTCTGTTCTTAACTACTGCTTTCTATTGCTTCTCAACAAACAAGAAAACAGAAACTAATAAACAGAATAATTTACAAAAGTGATAAGAGCTATCAAACATGACAAGGGGATAGAGAGTGATGGTCGGGGAGGAAAGTGAGGCGAAAGAGGAAGCTATCTTAGATTGGGTGGCCACAAATAGCTCTGAAGAGATACATTTTAGTTGAAACTTGAGTGATAAGAGGGAATATATTCTGCTAAGGTTGAGGGGGCACTGAGGAATGTTTGGGAAGATCGAGGAAACAGAAAGATGGCCCTTGCCTTGGAGTGCAATGGATGAGAATGTGGAAATGAGGCTTAAAGAGTAGGTAGGGGCCAGATGCTGCAAGGCTTTGAAGGTCCTGGAAAGGGGAAAGAAAATGTGTGGTCTGGTGCTAGAATGATGTTCCAGTCCCTCGGAAGGGATTCATTCTAATCACAACGGAAAGTTGCTGGGTGGCTTTGAGCAAGGAAATATGATCGCTTCCATCATTCAGACTGGTCCAGCTGAGATGTTTTCCTCATACCCTTGGCAATGTTTCTCATGATATTTTACCATGTACATAACAAGGCAACCTGCACCTAATATACCAAATGCCCTTGGCTTGTCCTCTCATTTAAAGGACCACAGCCTTCCTTCTGTTGACTGTTCTTTTCCAACCATTCCTCTTTCTAATTGGTCCAAATGTGTACTTACAGCACCCAATATTAGTGAATGTAGAGCCATAATTATATCTCCTCTGAATAAGGGCTACAGAAGAAGCATTCTAACAGTGCTGAAAGCAAATGAAATCATGTTTTATTTCTAGAAACTGGAGACTGTTTGGCATTTAGTACAGCAAATATTTGACCCAAGGGCACTATTGGGCCACTGGTAGCCATGAATCTCGTCTATGCTTGTTTTATTAAGTTTCAAGATTTCACTTTTTGATGAATAATGTTCCCACAGTGAATGTTAAGGGACCAAAGGGAAGAATTGCACTATCTTAAGTAATGGCATGTACTAAATACAGTGAGGTCAGAAGAAAAGCTGGATAGTTGACAAAGAAGAGTCAAGGTACATGCTACCTCAGATATATGAATTCTCTAAACTTCCTAAGCATTCTGTTTGTACCACTACGTGTGCTTGATTTAGAACTGTATTAGTTTGTAAGCTCCCTAAAGGGAGAGGTTTTGCAGCTTTTTTATGACCACAACATCAAGCATAATACCTTGCAATTTATAAGGTACATATGGTTAGTTAGGATTGATAGAGGGAGGGAGGGAGGGAGGGATGGATGGATGGATGAGTGTGAATCAGAGTGCAGAATACAGTCTAGATTATGCTCCCACATATAAGGGGAACCTTGGTGATGACCTGATGGGATGCACTAACCTGTGATCAGGAACTGAAATGTCACTGAGTGCTAATCTTAAGAGAAGCTTCAGCTTTGTTATCTAGTGAATACCTGGTTTTAAATTCTACTGTTCCTATTATGGAGACAGGCAAGCCAAGGGCAGTTAACCAAATGATATTGACTGAGGACAAGTGAAGTCACCCTAGCCTGACCCCCTCTTAGATTAATAAACTCTACAGTTCATTATAGGTCTGTAGCTCTCTAGATATCTGTATGTCACTTCTTTCAGAAACACATATCTGACCCCCAAGGCAGGTTAAATAAATGCCTGTGCTAGGTACATTGTTTTGTTTTGTTTTTCTTGTCAGTCTTTTCCACTAGTCTCTAATCCATAAAGGCAGTGTTTGAAACCTAGTATATGTGAAAAGTAGTAAGAATGTTATCTCTTAATGGGAAAAGTCACTTCCTGACTATAGTCTGAATTTAATTCAGATATTTCTTTTCCAATATAATAATTTAAAAGTCTCCCTGACATCAGATTAGGATGTTGCTATATAATTGCTTCATGGTCAGTATTATACTGTCTACATTACGATATTTCATATATATTTTATATGTGCATATATATTTGCATTTTTAATTGGGAGTGGCAATTTGTGAAAAATTAAGCTTGTCATTCCTTTATGTATTTGTCTATAAGTATTCAGAGTGGGGAGAGGGGATGTGGAAGAGAGGATATAGCAACTTACCAAAATTGATTTTTGTCCTTTTATTGAATCCAATAATAAAAACTAAAAAATTGCCCTTTGAATATTTTTGTAAAAATAGATCTGTGAAGTTCATTCTAAAATGCTTTATTTGCATGCATATGAATATATAGAGAGTTATAGATATACATATATTATATTTCCTTATATAAATAGTTGAAAGAAAAGTGATTACAGTGAATAATTGGGCTGGTTTAGTTTTATTAGATTTATATGTATTTTACAAGTTTTAAAAAATATGTTTTCATTGGAAAAGAAGTATTTTTAATATTTCTAAAACAGGACCCTAAACATATAGCAATTTATATCTGTTATTACTGTAAATCAGCATTTTTCTTATTTTATGAGCAGCAAAAATGAAAAAAATATTATTAGGATTCTAGTCATCAACTCAGTAACTAGAAGTGTTGATTCTCATAATTAATCTGAAATTATTTAAAAAGAATTTTAGTATGTACTGATAGATTTTTGTAATGAGGCAGATATCAGATTCATGAGAGTTTCGGTAATTATGTTTTCAGTAACTTATTAAAATAGTATCATCATAACCGTTTCAGTATATGTGGGATCTTTGTGGACTTAGTGACTTGTTCAGTGCTTTGCACAGTGCCTGATCTATAGTGTGAACTGGCTTTAGGCTAAAGAGAAAATGAGCAGCAAAGTGGAGGCAGCTGATGTAGACTGTACTTTAAAGGACTGTGTAGCTAAGGGAAATAAATAAAGTGCTATTTGGAAGAGGACACAAGGAAAAGAGAAGGTGTTTTAAAAACCATTCAGGGCTCTCTCTGCCTAGAGAAGCCAGCACCAAATCTCAGTGTGTATTTCTGTCCTTCTATCCCATTTCTCAGCAAGCTCTGTCCTTTCCCCCATTTCCCAATAAATTCTTTTTATTGGCCTAACTAAAAACAAAACAACAAAACACCCATTCATTGTTCTCTCACCTATTGTAAAATACTATTAAGTTTATTATAGGAAATGTATAAAATTCATAGAACCTTAAAAGAAAATTAAAGACAGTCCTAATCTTATAAGCCAGAAATAACATTCAAATCTTTTCTCAATTTATACACACGTACACACACATTAAAATCAAACCTGCTCTTTACTCTTGTATAAAAATTTTCCCATGTCATTTATTATATTCCATCATATAAATGTACTTTAATTCATTTAATCAATCTCTAATCTTGGCAATATGGGCATTTTCCAGTGTTTTCTATTATATTTTCATGATGACTATCCTTGAACAAAGATGCTTGGCTATATCTCTATTATTTCCTTGCAGTAGACTTAAGGGAAGGATGATTTGTGGGTCGAATATAGCAAAGATTGCTTTAGGGGTTGTGTGAAATCAACAAGAGTGAGCAGAAAGTTCAATGCTCCACTAGAAAAAGACAGTAAATAATGGAGCAAAGGTAAAATGGAATAGGTAAAAGCGCAGCTTGAGAAATGAGTCTTAAAAAAGAGCTTGGATCCAATTTCCTCTTAGGTAGAAAGATAGGGGCCAATATGGTAAATATATATATATATTTATATATATATTTGGTTTTGGAAGATAGAGAGTTAGAGAATGTCTCATCTGAAGAGCCCTATTCTCCTTGACTCAGGAAGTATATTCATATGATGAAAATGAGAAGTTAAGAATATAGATGAGGACTTGAACAGGTACAGCATTTTAAAAAGCCATTTTTATGGGAAAGTAAGCAAAGTAATATGAATACTAACTAACATTTGCCAGGAGCAATGCTCAGGAATTTTTAAAATGTATTATCTTATTTAATTTTCTCAGCAACTCTGAAACATAGGACTGCAGATGAGGAAACTGAGGCTCATAGAACACAAGTAGCTGTTGAGGACACACGGTCACTATACCTGGACGTGAACCTAGATCAATGAATACACTATCCTCACATGAGTTTCAGTGGCAGTAATGGAGATGACAATTCTGAAGCCACATCCCCATTTTTTGGAATTATGCTCTATGAGGAAGTTGAAAGGGACACCAAATGTAAAATTGTCACTTCTTTCTTCCAATAAGTATTTTATGTATCTACAGGGAACATTTCTGCATAAATTTCACCATAGATACCAGTGTGTAGAAGTGCTTAGAATTTACCTACATTTTTTGGACTATGGATGAAGATTTCTGTTCTGCCTTAAAGGTGATAAAGCAATACCCACATGATCCAAACATAAGGTCCCAATGATGGTTCTCTTGGCAGTAAGTTTGAATTCTGCATATTGAGATCATTTTGTCTATAAATTATTTTATCATTTCTGGATGTTTTTTCTTGGAATGTATAAAAATTTGTAAGTTTAGATGGTTTTCTACATTAAAATGTCATTTATGCAAAAAACTCATTTAATATCATAAGACACTGCAAAAAAACAATGCTCTATACAAAAAGGAAAACAGCAACAATAAGTTTGCCCTTCCAATTAATATTTACGTTTTCCAAGTGGAGAAACAGATGGACAAACTTGGCATTTCCTTTCAAATGTATTTTCTAACTTATAATTGCATATATAATCAGAACTGAAGCTTGAAACTGCCTTTTGCCCTTTGGAGTCCCCCAGCCTCACCACTTTCATTAAGCGATAGGACCTTATTTCTAAAGCAGATAATTAAAATATGTTGTAATGGAGATGGAAAAGATAGTGTCTTAGGCCAAGTAAGTCCACAGGGATTTGTAGTTGAAGTAGATTGTGTCTTTAATACTGAAAAGATATTTTTGATGAACCTGCCTGAAGCATGCTGAGGTTAACAATTGAATGCTGAGTTTAATTTGGAAGAGTACGAGATGCTGAAATGAGGGGAAGAAATTAATGGAACCTTTTTTTTTAAGTTTGATTTTTAGATGGGCTATAATTTTAAAGGAGGAAGTAGGTTTTAGATATTCATTTCAGGCATTTAATAACCATGTTTTAATCCTTACTATGTATAAAATATGGTTAAGTCAGAGATCAGAGAAAAGAGATATAAAAATAAACATAATCTTCCCTGCCCTTGAGAATCACATAATCATCTGTGTTCCATACCCATAACAGTATGGCCTGATAAAATTCCATGTGCTCACTTTGTGTTTAAAATATTTTTATATCCCACCTGGGCCAGAACAGTCTGCTCAGCAAATGGTTCTGGAAGAACTGGATAGCCATAACCAAAAGAAAGAAAGAGAACCCCTATCTCACACCTTATACAAAAATTTAACTCAAAATGGATCAAGGACTTAAATATAAAAGAGAAAACCATAAAACTCCTGGAAGAAAATGTAGGAAAACATCTTCAAGATCTTCGGTAAGCAGTAGTTTCTTAAGCCATATACCCAAAGCACGAGCAACAAAAGGAAAAATAGATAAATGGGACCTCCTCAAAATTAAACAATTTTACACCTTAAAGGACTTTGTCAAAAGGGTGAAAAGACAGCTGACTCAATGGGAGAAAATATTTGGCAATAACATATCTAATAAGGGTTTAATATCCATGATATTAAAATTTAAAAATGGGGAAAAGACTTGAAAAGACAATTGTCCAAAAAAGAAATACAAATGGCGAAGAAACACGTGAAAAAATGTTCAACATCACTAGCAATTAGGAAAATGCAAATCAAAACTACAATGCAATGTCATTTCACAAACCTATTAGATTGGCCACTATTAGAAAGTTGGAAAACTGTAAATGTTGGAGAGGATGTAGAGAGATAGGAAAGCTTATTCACTCTTGGTAGGAATGTAGAATGGTACAGACACTGTGGAGGACTGTTTGGCAGTTCCTAAGGAAGTTGAATATAGACTTGCCATGGGACCTGGCAATACCATCACTAGGTATATACCCAGAAGAGCTAAGATCAGTGACACGTATAGACATCTTCACGCTGATGTTCATAGTGGTGTTATTCACAATTGCCAAAAGTTGGAAACAACCCAGATATCCATCAACTGATGAATGGATAAACAAATTGTAGTGGATATACACAAGGAATATTATGCTGCAGTAAGAAGAAATGAAGTCGTGAAGCATATGACAACATGGGTGAACCTGGAGGACATTAAGTTGAGTGAAGCAAGCCAGGCACAAAAGGACAAATACTGTGTGGTTGCGCTATTATGAACTAAATATATTATGAAACTCATGGAGTTAGTAATTGGAATACATGTCACCAGAAAATAGAATGAAGGTTAATCTGTGCAAATTGGTAAAAAAAAAA
>JAQZBX010074973.1:0-14676 GCA_029593785.1 Cabassous unicinctus
TTTGGTGGTGGGGAATTGAATATAAAAGGCAAGGCAAAGAACAGAGTTGAATCAGTGTTTTGAGAAGCAGTTTTGATGTTGGAAAGAAGGTCCCAGGAGAAGAGAAGCAAGCCGTTCGCCTGATCGTCTACAGCTGACCTTGTGGAGGAAACAGGAGCTAATCCCAGAGAAACACAGCCCCAGGAAGAGAGGAACCCCAGAAGCCTGAACCCTGGCAAACTCTGGCAGCTGTCTTGCTCTAACACGTAGCAATGGACTGTGGTGAGAGAAGAAACTTAACGCTTTATGGCCTGGTAACTGTGGACTTCTACCCCAAATAAATACCCTTTATAAAGACCAACCCATTTTTGGTATTTCACATTAGCACCCCTTTGGCTGACTAATACAGCCCTTGAAATAATAGTCCATGCCTGTTATTCAGGATCTTACTTTTCTTTTTCTTTTCTTTAGCTCCCACAATTTCCATCTTATTCTTATCTCTGAGTGAGGTGTACTTAAGAGTTCCATCCAAGTATTATATCCATGGGCTATGATTTCTGTGGTTTAGCATGTTAATTTTATCCTATCTGAAATAACCTAAGACCTCAAAATGAGAAATTAACTTAAAAAATGAATCTTAACTGGTGGTCTCTTAGGGAAAATGGCACTACAGTTATATTTTTTAAAGGTTCCTATAGATCAAGCTATGCCTAAATTGAGCTCACATTATGAAATTACTAAATGAATGGGCAAAACACTCTGGTAAGGACTAGAAGACCTAACAAATAACAGGTTTAGATTCCCAAGAACCTCTCAGAATAGAGCTAGCCAAGAGAGGCCATGAAAAAACTATCCTCTAAGGAGATAGGATGTATAAGGTAAGGAATTTAAAGTGCAAGTAAATATATGATACTATCAAATTTGTCAAAATCAAAATCTAATGGAAATAGTAATAGAAGTTAGAAACTTTATGGATTAAATAGAAGATTAGACAACAATGAAGAGACAATTCATGAAAAGGAAGCTAGATCTGAACTCACCACAAAGAGGTAAAAGGAGAGAAAAAATGAAGGAGAGGTTGAGAGACAGAGGATGAGAAGAAAATGATCATGATTGACCACTAATCTATGAATAAAAACTTTTTTTCCATTGAGGTGAATGTGAGTTTGGAACTTTTTGTGTATTTCAGAAAGGATTATGTTCTTGGAGCTAATCCATTCATGTGTGTGGGGGTCCCTTTGATCAGATTGCTTCAGTGAGATATGTCCCAGGGTTGGTCTTGACCCTTTTGCTGTAGTTCTTTATAAATCGATGACTGAAACAAGAGACAGGGAAAAGCAGCAGAAACAGAGAAATCCCAAGAGGCTGGAATAACTGGAGCACAGAATCATGGAAAAAGGTCCATGAGAAGCTGAAAGATATAAGGACCAGAGAAGAGGGGAGAGAGAAGCCCTATGCCTGATCACCCACAGCTGAGCTCAGGGAAAAAGTGAACTTAGTGGGGAAGGTAGAGACTTCAACAGAGAATAGCCACCATTGTGCATTGCTACATGGCAGGAGTTCAGAATCACCAGAAGCCAACCTTGGGTGAGACAGTATCTAGGATGATGCCTGGATTGGGACATTTTCATAACCTCAAAACTATAAGCTATAAGCTTTTAACCTAATAAATTCCCAGTATAAGAGCCAATATTTTTCTGGTATTTTGCTACTAGCAGCTTCTAGCAAATTAAGACAATGTGGTTTCAAATATTTTCTTATTTTGAACAATGCTGCAGTGACTAATGATGCACATGTTTCCTTGTATATATCTATACAAATGCCAATGAAGTATAATTTTTGGAGTGAGATTACTGGGTTGTATGAAATGTGTTTGTCCAACTTATTTGCTATTGCCAAATGATTTTCAAAGAAAATCAATTGGTATTGCCATCAGAAGTAGAAGAAAATTCCCATTACTCCCTGTGTTAGTCAGCCAAAGGGGTGTTGATGCAAAATACTAGAAATCACTTGGCTTTTATAAAGGGTATTTATTTGGGGTAGAAGCCCACAGTTATCAGGCCATAAAGCATAAATTACTTCCCTCACCAAAGTCTATTGCCATGTGTTGGAGCAAGATGTCTGCTGATGTCTGCAAGTGTTCAGGCTTCCTGGGTTCCTGTCTTCCTGGGTCTTGCTTCTCTCTGGGCTCAGCGCCTCTGTTAGCCCAACAATGCCAGCTGTAGACCATCAGGTGAATGGCTTATTTCTATTCCTAAGTACTTTCTCTAGCCTCACAACCAAGCTCCTCTACTAGCTGGGGCTCCAGCTCAAAAATTCTAACATCAAAATTCAACTCTGTCCTTTGCCATGTCTTTTATCTGTGAGTCCCCACTCATGAAGGGGCAGGTATTCAACACCCTAGTGATGGGGCCCAAAACCTTAATTATTATTTAATCAAGTTAACCTCTGAATACAATATAATATAGTATGCCCAGAGGAAAAGACCAGTTCACTAACATAATCCAGTATCTATTTTTGGAGTTCATAAATAATACGAAACAGCTACACTCCCCTTTTAAATTTTCACCAGTTATTTGTGAAATGGTATCTCATTATTGTTTTAATTTGCATTTCCCTCATTAGGTTAGGTTTAGCAACTTTGCATTTAGCTATTAGCAGTTCAGTTTTCCTGTTCTGTCAGTGTTATTGTGTATATTTCTATTGGTTGTTTCATTTTCTTATTGATGTGAATGTGATCTTCATGTATTCTGCATGCAAATAGGTTTTATGTATTTTAAATATGAGCTAAAAGTATAATTAAAAGGTCATAGCTTGCATTTTAATTTTGTTATCTTTTGAAAAAAGGGACAAGGTTTTACTTTTGGAAATTTACTGCTGTTGTTATAATATGCTCTTTTTGTTTTTTGACTGAGGCTTATTTCCTTACTCTGAAGTTATAAAGATAGTATTAGGGTTCTCTAGAAAAACAGAACCAATATGATATGTATACATATATAATTATTAAAGGAATTAGCTCCTGTGACCAGCAAGTCCAAGTTCCATAGGACAGGCCACAAGCTGGACATTCCAATTAGGGTGAAGTTGTATTCTGCAGTAGAAACAGGCTGACTGATGAAGAGGTAGACATACTTTTTGACTGCTGAAATCATCAGTTCTGCCTTAATAATCAGAAAACTGATTGGATGAGGAAATACCTCTCATTGCTGAGGGCATTCTCCTTTGTTGTTTGTGGATGCAATCAGCCATAGATGCAATCAAATGATATAGATGCTGATCTATCTATGAAATGCTATTGCAGTAACAATCAGGTCAGTGCTTGCTTGACAAAAAAACTGTACACCATAAACTAGCCAAGGTGACACATGTAATTAACCATCACAAAAATGTTTTATGCAAATTTGCTGTTCTTTTTGGAGTAGCACTCAAGAATAAAGAAGGGGAGAGAAATAGAGGTAGAGAGAGAGAGAGAGAGAGAGAGGAAGAGATAGATATATTGAGAGATATATAGAAATACATATAAAAAGCTATCTATAATTTCAAAGTATATAAATATATATGGAAATGTATATAAATTTAAGATACTTACTTGCATATATACTTTTTTATTAGAGAAATTGTGGGTTTACAGAAAAATCATGCATAAAATACAGTGTTTCCATGTACTACCCTATTATTAACACCATACATTTGCATTGTACATTTGTTATAATTGATAAAATCACATGTTTATAATTGTACCATTTACTATAGTCCATGGTTTATCTTATGGTTCACTGTTAACCCAAACTGTGACAAAACTTTGTTGTGACATAAATTTAATTAATCTCTTTATACATTTATTTAATTTTATTTACTGATTGGGTTTATTGAGCCATTCTTTAAATTGTTTATTCTATTTTCTGAGTATATATTGCACTGGAGGCAAAAATGGAAATAGGTAGACTAGTTATCAGGCTATTTTTGTTCCATAAAATAAATTATGGTGGTTTAAACTATATTGGTAATGAGGGGATGGGACAAATGGGCAAGTACAGGGTATATTGAAGAACTTGAGCTAATAGAATTTATCAGGTGCTCAAATTATGGTTTTGTAAGTGGAGACTATGACTCCTAAATTCTTGGTTTTGCTTCCTCTTATTCCTTTTGGCCATTTCCCCCAATTGGGTCAGAATGGGTTGAATTAACAGCATTATTTAGGGTGCTCTGGTAATGGCTATAGAGAACATTGTGGAGTCTTCAACTCCCTTCCTACTACCAGGATCTATGAAGCTGAATTACTAAATGATACTGAGATGAAAGAGCTAGCAAAGCAACAGTAGAGGCTTACTTGGGCGTCCAGAAATGCTTGTTTGGCCTACTTACAACAAGAAATAGAAATGTGCAAGCAGCTGCAATAAAGATCTGTTTTCCTTTTTTATGAACATATATTTCCCAGCCTCCTTAATAGTTAGTGACTTAAGTGATAGCTAATTGAATGTAAGTGAAATGATGAGTGACATGTCCAAGTCTGTCCCATAAAAAATTTCCAGTGCTTCCCTTAATATTCTGATCTATTTCTGGATGACTTATATTTATTGCATATGCAGATATTCAGTCAATCGGAGGACTGAATTAATGCATTAATTGATGTCTGTCCCCACTCCTGCTGATCTGGAAACAAATTAGACTTAATTAAATAAGACATAAACTGTTATTGCATTGAATTCATTATAAGTTTGTGTCAATTTTTTGCTGAATCCTAGTTCACCATAACTAAAAGAGAAACTGGGAATGGAAGTGGCTTTTGCCATAATATAAACCATAAATATAGGGCATTTTGGAACTCATATTAATAGAACTTTAGCCATTTGTACTGATTTTTTAGTTTTCATATCTTTTCCACTTTTATTTTACTTTGAGTCATGCTTCCATTTGTCTTTAGACACTTATATTGAATATTTTTTTCAGCTCTATTTGTTTAAATTTTAGTAACTATTTTTCCTTCTAAGATTGTTTCTTATAGCATCTTGGTCTTGTTTCATGAATGCAATACCATTTGTTCTCCCTCTGATGACATTAAATCTTTATTTTAGGGGGACTGTCTTCAACTGCTCATGATTTGTCTCTGTTTCCTATGTGTTCTTTTTATTAATTCCTGTGTGTTTGATTTGGCACTCTATCTTTCATTTTAGAGAATTCCCTCAAATATCTGCTGGTCCACTCATATTTAACAATTGTTGAGAAATTTTGAAGCTTCATTCTTATCTGATCAAAAGGTGAACAGGCCATTTTGTGATAGAACACTCAATTTGGGGAACTATTTCCCTGCAGATGTTTCTCCAGAAGAGAATCCTCCAGTATCCACTGAAGGGTGGTTATTGGGCAATTAGTAATCTGGGTGTGGTATGAGGGAGAGGGACTAAGGACCTCTAACTTCATTAAATAGACTTTTAATTAATATTCCTATGTCTCACATTTGTTGAATCTTTGTCTTCACTTGTGTCAAGTATTCTCAGGTCTTGAAATGCTGTCATTCAAATTCTCTATTCCTTTGTTCCACAAATATTATTGGGACCTATGATGTGTCAAGATTAAATAAAAACATAAATCCCTTCTTATTTTGAGTTTTCATTCCAGGAGGTAGAAGCATTTAATAAGCAACAAACATCATAATTTATGCTATCATATTTTTCAGGATAGTGTTATAATAAATTTATTAAATAACCATTACATAGTAGGAATGTATTATCAATGTTATGAAAAATGAGCAGAAAAACAGGAATTAGGAGAATAGGATGTTGGGAAGGGGTTGTAATTTTAATGGGATTTTCAGGGAGGCCCTCATTAAGAAGGGATTGTGGCAGTTTGAGATTATTTTATGCATCCCCAAAAGAGAAAGATTATGTTTGTAACATATTACTCTAGGTGTGATACACTTTGATTGCATTAAATTCAGCTGAGGAGCATTTGATTAGGTAATTTCATAAGATTGCTTTAGGGTAGGGGTTCTTAACCTTTTTGTTCCACAGATCCCTTAACCAGTCAGGTGAAAGCCACAGACCCCTTACTAAGTCCCCACTATTCTGTATATTATTTAATAAATATATCACACCAACACATCCCCACAAGAAAATGTTGTGTTTTTTTTTTTAATTTAAATTCAAGCTCATTGCCCCCTTGTTAAGAACCCCTGCTTTAGGGCTTTTGATTACACAGTACATCAGTGGGTGTGACTCAGTTTGAGTCCCTGCCCCCTTGCTGGATCTGATATAAATGGACACTTAGACACAGGAAGAGAGAGCTCTCATTTTTGATCCTGCCATGTGACATAAAGGAGAAGGCTAAAACAGCTGAGGCACTTGTGAGAGATGAGCCATTTCCCTGGTAGCTTACAGCTGGATTTGGGGAATGACCAAGCAGCAGGGTCTGAGAAAGGAAGCCCAGAGGGGAAGGAGAGACCAGGCAGAGATCACTCTCCACCTTGCTTCAATACATGGCAGCTGACTTTGGTGAGAAAGCATCTCTTACGGGGCTGTATTAGTCAGCCAAAGGGGTGCTCATGCAAAATACCAGAAATCTGTTGGTCTTTATAAAAGGGTATTTATTTGAGGTAGAAGCTTACAGTTACCTGGCCATAAAGCATAAGTTTCTTCATTCACCAAAGTGTGTTGCCACATGTTGGAGCAAGACAGCTGCTGATGTTTGCCAGGGTTCAGGATTCTTGGGTTCCTCTCTTCTCTGAGCTCTGTGTCTATCTGGGCTCAGCTCCTCTGTTTCCTCCACAAGGTTAGCTATAGACTATCAGGTGAATGGCACATCTCTTCCCACCCAGGGCCTTCTCTCCTTCCTCATGACCAAGCTCCTCTGTGTGCTTTCTTCCCCAAGCTCCAGAATTAAAACTCAGCTTCAGAACTCTAACTCAAAAACTCCAACTCTGTACTTTGCCATGTCTTTTATCTTTGAGACCCCACCCACCAAGGGGCAGGGCTCAATGCCCTACTGACATGGCCCAGTCAAAGGCCTAATCATAACTTAATCATGCCCAAATGAACAGACCATTTTACAAGCATCATCCAATTTCTATTTTTGGAATTCATAACTATATCAAACTGCCACACTGCTACACTCCACCCTCTGAATTCCAAAAATACAATATCCAAAAAACCTTAAATCAGTAACAATGCAAGTACAAAACCATAACATAAACAGTTTAAAGAAATACAGTTTATCTTGGGGCAAAATCCTGTCTGCTGTAGACCTCTGAAACTTACAAAACCATTTAAATGCTTCCAATACACAAATGGACAGACAAAGGGTAAACATTTTCATTATCATAAGGAGAAATTGGTAGGGAAACATGATTAATGGATCCTCTAATGTTCAATAAACATACACGGCATGCTCCATTTGATTTCAAATTCTGAGAGTCATTTTTAATGTGATGGTTTCTTCCCCATTGAGCCACATGGGAACCCACCCTTTCCACAGGCTTGCTCAACAGCCATATTCTTAGATCCACCCTCATCAGGCATCTGTTTGTCGACCAAGCTCTAGACTTCACCCTGCAAGAGCATTGGGGTGATTGCCACACCTTACCCAATCCTTGAGTTAGTCTTAGCCCCCCTAGTACTGTGAGGTGAAGGCAACATTTCCCCTAACCTTTGGCATACAGGCTCAACCCTCTCAGAGCAATGAGTTGACCACCTGGCCTTCTCTGATCCATGGGGGACAGGTGTACCCCTCTCAGACCTATAGGATGCTGACCTTAACCACCCTAATCTTTGAAGAATGTGCTTCACTCTTTCTGCACCCTGGGGTGGGAAAACTCTCCCTGAACATTGGGTGAGAACATCCACCCTCTTCAAATGCTGGGGCAAACTCACCTTCTGTGTACACATGGGTGGGGTTTCTCTCTTGGCCCAAGGCAATGTCTTAATTCCAGATCTCAGCTTCCATGATTTTCTTCTTAAAGCTGTTTCTTCTTCACTCTGTCCTTTCCATGTCCCTTTTAGTCCAAGCTGACAGTGGTTTGGTTCATACAGTGGTCTCAAAAACATTGTTGGTTTAGCATGGAAGAAGCAGGGGTCCAAGCCATTGAACAATAAGACTTTCCACAAGTCTTTCTGAGATAACTGCATATTCAATCTTGATTTACAAATTCCAAGTTTACTTAAGCTCTCAAATGGAGCACTGTTGTCTAGGAGCTTGATTTACAGAGGCTTGAAATTTCTGGAATCAGTTTGTTTTCTTTGTGCCCAAGAGTTCAGTTCTCAGTGTATTTCTCTTGTCTAGGATTTTGTTATAAGCTGCGAGAAGCCAAGCCACATTCTCTGAGTTTATATTGGAAAGTTCTTCAGCTAAATGCTCATGTTCACCATTTTCAAATTCTGTCTTCCGTATAACACCAGGACTTAATCTTGCTAAGTTCTCTGCAATTTGAAAACACGGATCACTTTTCATCCAGTTTTCAATAATAGTTTCATCATTTACTTCTAAGGCATAAAAAGTCTCTTCAGCATCCACATTACTAACAACAGTCTCTTCAAAGTGATCTAGGCCTTTTCTACCCAGCATCTACACATTTATAAAACCATTTGAACATTTTGGTAATTGCAAAAGAACTTCCCTACTCCTTTGTACCAAATTCTGTGTTAGTCAGCCAAGGAGGTGCTGATGCAAAATACCACAAATCTGTTGGTCTTTATAAAAGGGTATTTATTTGTGGTAGAAGCTTACAGTTACCCAGCTATAAAGCATAAGTTTCTTCCTTTACCAAAGTCTGTTGCCACATGTTGGAGCAAGACAGCTGCCAACATTTGCCAGGGTTCAGGACCTTGGTTTCCTCTCTTCCCAGGGCTCCATTTCTGTCTGGGCTCAGCTCCTCTCTTTCATCCATAAGGTCAACTGTATGCTATCAGATGAATGGCACATCTTTTCCCAGGGCCTTCTTTCCTTCCTCATGACCAAGCTCCTCTGTGTAATTGCTTCCCTGGGCTCCAACATTAAAACTCACCTTCAGAACTCCAACTCAAAAAATCCAACTCTGTCTTTTGCCATGTCTTTTATCTTTGAGACCCCACCCACCAAGGGGTGGGGCTCAACACCCTACTGATGTGGCCCAGTCAAAGACCTAATCATAACCTAATCATGCCCAAATGAACAGACCATTTTACAAGCATAATCAAATATCTACTTTTGGAATTCATAACTATATCAAACTGCCAAACTGCCACAGGTGCCTTGAGTTGGGCTTTTCATGCTTGAAACTGTAAGCTTTTACCTAAAAAACATCCCCATTATAAAATGAACAGATTTCTGTTACTTTGCCAAATAAGATAGGAATGTTAGAGAAAACACTTGAAGGAGGTGAAGGAATTAGTCCTGCAAATATATGAGAAAAAATATTCTAGTTATATAGGACTGAGGAGGAAAACATTCCTGGCTTGTACATGGAAAAGAAAAAAAAAATGGGGAGGGACCCCAATTAGAAATTGAGAGCTTATTGGGAGATTGAGTATAGAGGGGAAGTGGAGTCAGGTTGGATAGAATCCTACTGGACATTTTTTCTTAGAGAAGTGGGATTATAAACAATAATGCATAAAATACAGGATTTCCATATACCACCCCACTATCAACACCCTGCATTGGTGAGGTACATTTGTCACAATTGGTGAAAGCACGTTTTTAATTGTACTGTTAGCTATAGTCCATGATTTAACTTAGGGTTCACTGTTTAGTATAGGCCCATGAATTTTTTTAATAAAAATATTCTATTGCCATGTATACAACCTAACATTTCCTTTTTTAACCACATTCAAATATATATTTAAGAGCTATTAATTGCATTCAACATATTGTGCTACCTTCACCACCATCCATTACCAAAAATTTTCCATTGTTCCAAATAGGAACTCTGTACATTTTAAGTCTTAACTTCCAAGTTAGGATTTAACATCCCCAAAATCCCTACTGGCTATTTTAAGTATTTTAGATTTTATTCTGAATGAGATGGAAAGCCAATGGGGAGTTTTGATGTTACTGTGTGACATATTTTTAAAATATGTCTTTGCTGTATTTTGAATAGACTATATGGACTGATGTTGGAAGCTGGGAAACAGACTAAATCTCATGCAGGAATCCAGTAGAGATGATGGTCAGGAAAAGTATGGTACCATGGAGATGGTAAGAGACTTACACTTGCTTCATATAATACCACAATGTCTCTTAAAAATTTATATCACTTTTCAGTCAAGTCTTATAATGACTTTTTTCTACACTGAAACATGATAAATATATATAATAAGTAAAACTTGACATTAGAGTTTTAGGGGAGATGTATTCCTTATTTGCATAACATAATAGCTTCTTCTCAGAAAATTTATGATGTAAAGCACATAGAAATTGCTCTTTATGTTTGAATGAACCCAAAATATTTTATGCACAAGTGATAGGATAAGGCAGCCTCTATATGACTCTTTAGTCTGTGGTTTCCCTGGGATATTTCTCCATATTTTGAAGAGTTCTCTTTAAAACCCAAGGATGTTGAAAACTTGGTGAAGGAAATAGGGCAGGAAAAAAAAGGAAAACAGAACAAATACAATAAAAACTCTTAAGTGTACAATTCAGAACTTTTAATTAAATTCATGATGTTATGCTACCATCACTACCAACCATTAGCAAAATTTTTCATCACATCAAACACAAACTCAACACCCATGAAACAATGCCTCTCCATCCCCCTCCCCACACACACAGGTACTGATAACCTCTAATCAACTTTCTCCCTTTATGTATTAGTTTATTCTGGATAATCATGTAAGTTGAATCATAGAATATCTGTCCTTTGTGTCTGGTTATTACATTCAGCATACTAGTTTCATTCATCCATTTTATGTCAGGTATAAGAGATTCATTCCTTTTTTTTGGCTGAATATTAGTCCACTGTGCATATGTGTGTATATCTATATAGATATATATAGATATATACACACACACACCATGTTTCATCTATCCTTTCATCTGTTGATGGACAATTGGGTTGCTTCTACCTTTGGTTATTTTAAATAATGCTAATATGAACATTCATGTATAAGTATCTGTTAGCAATGCTGTTTTCAGTCTTTTGAGTTATATACCTAGAAGTATGGTTGCTGGTCATAGGCTAATTCTGTTTAAATCTTTACAAAATTACCTAACTGTTTTCCTCAGACACTGCATCATTTTACCTTTCCAGTCACATTATTTTTACACCATTTTTTTCTTCTATCAATATCACATGCATACAGAAAATTGCATAGAACAAAAATGGCCAATTTAAACAGTAATTATAAAGCAAGTACAAACTTCATACCCATTAAACTATATATTAAACTCATATATATAGATATATAGATAGATATATAGAGATATATCCCATATATATTAAACCCATATACTTGAAAATATTGCCAATATCTCAAATTCATCCCAAAGGACAATGCTTTACTTTTCCTAGAAATTACAATACAACTGACATTATAGGAATTTCATTCTATTTTTTATTTTTTAACCACCTTTTAAAGCACCTGTACAATATTGCATAGTTTTTCCCGTTTTTGAACTTTATATATGATGTGCATTATATATTTATTTGTCTTGAGTTTTTACCTTATGTTCTATTACCATATATACAACCTAACATTTCCACTTTTAACTACATTCAAATATATATTTCAATTATGTTCACAATGTTGTGCTAAAAATCATCACCATCCATTGCCAAAACTTACCCACCATCCCAAATAGAAACTGTACATTTAAATCATTGACTCCCTGTTCCCTACCTCCACCATGGTAATCTACAGTCTAGATTCCGGTTCTGTGAATTTGCTTATTTTACTTATTTCATATCAATGAGATCATTACAATGTTTGTCCTTTTGTGTCTGGTTTATTTCACTCAATATGATGTCTTCAAGGTCGATCCATATTATTGCATGTATCAGAGCTTCATTCCCATTTGTAGCTGAATAATATTCCATTTTGTGTATATACCACATACTGTCTCTCTATTTATCTGTTAATGTACACTTGGAATCCTTCCATCATTTGGCAATTGTGAATAATGCCACTAAGAACATTGGTGTGCATTGGTGTGCAAAAATCTGTTTTGAGTCCCTGACTTCAATTGATTTGGCTATAAACCTTTGAGTGTGATTGCCAGGTCAAATAGTAATTCTATACTTTAATTTCTGAAGAATTGTGAAATGCCTTTTACAGTGGCACCATTTTACATTACCACCAACAATGAATGAGTGTTTCTATTTCTCTGCATCCTCTCCAACTCTTGTAATCTTCAGTTTTTGAAATAGTAGCCATTCTAGCAGGAGTATGGTATATCATTGTGTTTTTTAGTTGCAGTTTCTTAATGCCTAATGATTTTGAGCATATTTTCATGTGCTTTTTGATCATTTGTATATTCATTTTGGAGAAATGTCTCTTCATTTTTTAAATGGTATGGTGGTTTGGAGCTTTATGTACCCCAGAAAAACATGTTCTTAAACTTAATCCATGTAAATATTAGTAAATTGCTCTCTCTACTCACTGGTTACTCTTGCCCATCCTCCACTGTCACAATACACAGCAGTGGGATCCAGCCACTGTCATAGCTTGCTGGTGCCAAAGAGAGAGACATAGAAACCTGATTCCCCAAGATTGAAGAGGGTATGGCACAGGCCTAAAGCTGTGCACTACTTTTTTTGTTTGTTTTAAGCCACTGTTTTTTTGTTTGTTTGTTTGTTTTGTTTTGTTTTGTTTTGTTTTGTTTTAAAAGATGCTTAGATTACATAAATGTTACATAAAAATTACAGGGATTCCTATGTTCCTCACCTCCCGCACCTCCCATAACATCCCACATAAACATCTTTCATTAGTGTGGCACATCACCTGCAATGGATAAACACATCCTGGGGCTTTGCCACAAAGCATGGACCATAGTCCACGTTGTAGACCACACTCTATCCCACACAGCCCTGAATGTTATATGCTGATGTAAAATGGCCTATTACAATGGCCTGTCATTGTAATGTCACTCAGGATAATTCCCGAGTCCTGTAAAAGCCCCTGTATTACAACTGCTTTTCCCTTCCCTGCCCCAAAAGTGTCCAGTGGCCACTGACTCCATCTCACTGTTGTAGTTTCTTCCACTGCTTGAATCACAATATGTCTGCAACAGAATACCATTGAGTCCACTTTAGTCCATAGCTCTTCCCCCAATCCTGAAGAGTTTGGAATGGTGATTTCCACTACACCTCCAAGTGAGAGGGGACTTATATCCCATGGATACAGTGGATGGGATTATCCTGCCTGCATGTGCAGGCTCTCCATTACCTGGGATGGCCGTTGTCCATCATCATCTCCTCACCAGGTGACTTGGGTGAGTCCATTGAGCTGTAGAGTAGGAGTTGCAGCTCCACTGAGATTCCAGGCACAGCTGGCACATAGGCAGGCCAAAGGCTGCAGTCTCTGGAAGTACACCTAGAAACTCCAGCATAACATATAGGTTTGAATAGAAGGGACTGATGGATCATGTGCAGGGAGGACTTCAGTCCAACTCTGCCACTCTCAGGAGCACAGATTCCAATGTAGAGCCCACTGATAAGGCATTAATCTCTGGAGCTATCCCCCGTTATACAGGACCTGGGTGTCTCCAGAGCCCTCAGGATCCCCTCTGTGTGGGGTGATATCCACTTTGGTGTTTTATGAGATCCTACTGAGGTTTGCATGAGCGTTACCTCTGGGATGACCTCCCGACTCTCTTTGAAGTCTCTTAGCCCCATGAGCTCATTTGTCTTTACGTTTTCACCTTTTTATTCAAGGTCTTTTTCCAGACATATTGCCTGTTGGCACTTGGTATTAATCCCTTGTTGCCAGGGAGGCTCATCTCTGGGAGCCATGTCCCATGCTCGGGGAAAGGTAATGCATTCATTTGCTGAGTTTGGCTTAGAGAGAGGCCACATTTGAACAACAAGGAAGCTCCCAGGTGGCAACCCTTAGGCACCCCATAACAGTAGGCTAAGTTTCAATTACAAGAGCAAAGACTCATAAGGCTAGTCATCAATAACAAGAACCCATCAGTGGACCATCCTCCTTTGTCAGACACTGCCTCTTCACTCAGGGAATTGTTGCTGTTCCCTTGGAGAATGTGGCAGAGCTCTCCAGGCTGGGAATTCAGTATTCCCTCATTTCTTGAGTGATTGTCTACCCACTGTGACCATGCCCCACCCCTTGATCATTGAACAATTTTATATATCTTTCATGTATATTCAGATGAACTTCCTCCCATGAAACCCCCATCCTAGACACTGCCCACCAATGATCCTCTGCTGCCCCCATTGTAACCCTTCTGTGATCTAAACCTTCCTTGAAGATGAAGCCCCTATAATAGCCAAATACAATTTATAGGAAAATGAAATAATAATGATAAGTTTAAATGTAAGAGAGAAAATACATGGAAACTCAGGGAAAAAAAGAAAAAAAACCTAAAAATAAAATAAAATTAAAGGATTGGGACATTCAAAAAATGGGGAAAAAAATAAAATAAAAAATGAAAAAAATTATTATTATTATTGTTTCCTTTTATCACTACATTATCGGGTGTCCAGTCTGTACCATTGCACCTTCCCCCTCTCACTCCCCAGTGTCTCCCAAATTTTCATTTAATTTTCAAAGAAGTTTT